>VNJS01014713.1:0-22225 GCA_008042575.1 Drosophila watanabei
CGACTGAAAGGTTCCCGAGCTGAGTATTGTTCTCTCGCTCTCGTGGTCGACTGAAAGAATCCCGAGGTATTGTTCTCTCGCTCTCGTGGTCGACTGAAAGGTTCCCGAGCTAAGTATTGTTCTCTCGCTCTCGTGGTCGACTGAAAGGTTCCCGAGCTAAGTATTGTTCTCTCGCTCTCGTGGTCGACTGAAAGGTTCCCGAGATATTGTTCTCTCGCTCTCGTGGTCGACTGAAAGGTTCCCGAGCTAAGTATTGTTCTCTCGCTCTCGTGGTCGACTGAAAGAATCCCGAGGTATTGTTCTCTCGCTCTCGTGGTCGACTGAAAGGTTCTCGAGATAGTTTCTTCTCGCGGACGACTGAAAGGTTTCCGAGCTAAGTATTGTTCTCGCTCTCGTGGTCGACTGAAAGGTTCCCGAGATATTGTTCTCTCGCTCTCGCAGTCGACTGAAGGGTTCCCGGGATATTTTCTCTCGCTCTCGCGGTCGACTGAAAGGTTCCCGAGATAGTTTCTTCTCGCTCTTAGTAGCCGACAGTGATCGGCTCGATTCGTGGTTTTTGCAAATGACGAGGTGCTGCCAGATGACGAGGTGGTGCCAGAAGCAGAAGTGCTGCTAAGCAATAAACGGGGTCCAGGGAGAACAAAACTGATTCGGACTGGCCGACGTGGAAGACCTAAAAAGGAGTACCAAACTTTCAATGTCATAACACGTGATGTTGAGGTTTCAGCCAGCGTAAACGATGCATTGAGTTCCAAATATGCAGAGGACTGGAAGAATTCTATGCAATAGGAAATTGAGAGTCTGCAAGAAAGAAAAACTTGGACACTTGTTGATTTACGTGAGGGAGAGAAGGCCATTGGATGCAAGTGGGTCTACGCGGTCAAGCGAGACAAAAATGGCAACGTAGAACGTCTGAAGTCACGGCTTGTCGCAAAGGGCTGTGGACAAAACTATGGCATCAACTACTCTGGGACGTTTTCACCGGTGCCCAGATATTCGTCATTAAGGCGGATGATTGCTGTAGCGGTTGAACGTGGTATGTATATGCACCAGCTTGATGTTTCCTATGCTTATCTCAACCGTAAACTCCATGACGTGGTGTATATGAGACAACCTGAGGGATTTATTGACGAAAAGCATCCAGGAAAGGTCCTTAAGCTGCACAAATCTCTTTACGGTCTAAAACAAAGTGGCCGAGAGTGGAACAGAAACCTAGACGACGTCATCCTGAAGTTGTCGCTCATGTTATTGGCTAGATATACTCCATTCCGTGGCGAAGCTTGCACAACGGAACTCGGATCCACGTCAAGAGCACATTAATGTACCAAGGGAGTCTTGAGGTACTTGCAGGGTACGAAGACGTTCCAGATAAACGCCGACGCCGACTGGGTGGAGGCGACAGCGACCGGAAATCCTTCACCGGCTGGACATTTTTGGTGGCAAGAGCAGCGATCAACTGGGAGTCTAAGAAGCAACCCGTGGTAGCTCTCAGTACAACAGAGGCGGAGTATATAGCACTTTCTTCAGCGGCAAAGGAAGCTTTATATATTCGTAAGCTTTGGAGTGAGATGGGTCTTGGTGAAGTCCCACCGATTGTTGTCACAGCGATAACCACCAAAGCGAGCAGTGCCTAGTAAAAAATCCCGTATATCACGCGCGCAGCAAACATATAGACATTAAGTATCATCATGTAACAGATATGTTTAAGGAAAAGGAATTTGATTTGAGATATGTATCAACGGAAAACATGATGGCAGATGTATTAACTAAGAATTTGAGTAAGGTTAAGCATGTGAAATGTAATAATATGATGAATTTGCTGTAAATAATGTATATTAGTTATCCTGTAAAGTAAAAAACTGCGTTGAGAAGAAGTGTTAGAAATATAGATATATATGGCAACGCCGTCTGTCACCGATTTCGATTGTAGCCTGCGAGCAACTGGACATCGTGAAGTATCGATAAGATTTGAGTTGATTCTGTTTTGTAATTCCGCAGCGAGTAGACGCGTTTCTTGTTTTGTATTCTTTTAACTCTAAAATAAAGCACTCACATTTCCAATAACTATAAAGATACAACATGCACTATCTTTTATTATCAGATTAACTTGAGGTAAGATATTAATATTTTCAGAATATGTCAAGAATACATAAGGAAAGTTAAGACAAAATTTTAATCAAAATATCTATTGATTTACCCGAATAATTAATAAAATTCCGCTAGCAGAGGCATTTGGCCCACTGTGTAACGTGGTGAACTCATTAATTGGCGTGCTTTGTTCCGCATGGTGTCACCTGCCATCAGTTCGGCGTCTCCGAAGGCCTTATGCCTCTCCATATCCTATACAACTTAGTATCCAGGGAGTCCGCTCTATAACCCATCGACGGCAGTTGGTGGGGGCTCGGTGAATGAACCCGGTGTCTACCGTAGACACTGTAAACCGCCCAGTTACTTAGTTTTGCTCGCACGAGCCCGCTTGTAATATTGGACAAGCAGGACCTACGCCTTGCCCGTGTCTTCGGCTGCCCAATCAGGGCTGGCTTTATCATACAGGATTCGCTGAGGAGCGCTAGGTCCTGGATCACCTTAAGACTTTCAAGATTTGAGCTGCTAGCTATCGGGCTGCAGGCCCAGTGGTTAGTTGCCTTCAATTTTTTGCTTGTGCATCTAAAGCAGATCGCAGAGTGTGTACCTACTGGCGATTTAGCACGCCCCGAGGCATATGAAGCAATTGGGGCGGGAATCCACCTCCCTTACTGGGCACTGGCACCACCCGATCTTAACCTTGCAGCAGGTCGTTGAACTTTCAGGACGCTCTCTTCTTGCAAGTGAAAAGTTGAATGCGGGATAAGAATTTTCCGAAAGGCCTCATTACATGAGTAATTGGGGTGGTGAGTTAAGCTAAGTTTGGTTTTTTAGCCTCATCACCATGAAATCTGATTCGGAAACTCCAACTTTGAAAGAATTAACTAATTTGCAGGCAAATCGTTACCAAGGGATTGAAGAATTTTAAGAAGTATTTGCAATCGACAAAAACGAGAACTTACTTAAAGAAGTAGAAAAAGGAAGCGGTGCTACCGTTCCAACATATACAAAGTTGAAATTATTTTTGAATGATCGGCTGTTCATAATGGATGTGATTGACAATCGAAGCTCGTCGTACGACTCCGATAATGGCCCAGGAACTATGCTAGTGCATAGTGGGCAGGAGTGCTCAAAATCCCCAAAAAGACCCTTTAATCACTGTGGGGCAACCATATCCTGCGTCGTTGCGCCAACTTTCTGGCCTTGGACTGTTACAAGAGAAAGGATATAGAAAGCGGGCAGAAATGACAAGGAGTTAAAATTAGCTTGTTGTACGACTCAAATAAGGGCCCAGGATCTACCGAAACGAGTAAACAAGTGCATAATGTGCAGAAGCGCTCAAGACGCAAAAGCGCCTGCTACCACTGTGGCGGCAACCATATTCTGCGGCGTTGCGCATCCCATCTGGCCTTGAGCGGGGAGAAATAATGTTTCAATTGTTTAAGTAAGCAACATGCTCTGTCAAGTTCAACGCCGGACCAAAACCCAGACGCATTGTATCATTTCTATTCGGAAATCTCGTCGAAAGTTTCTGCGAGGAATGTGGTTCTCGCCACTGCTCGTATCGCCGTACGAGACCCGCTCAGGAATCTGAGGTAACCATAGCATCGGAATATGTCTTACAGTCCCTGCACCTGAAGCGGTCTGTGCCCAGAGGCGGTCTAACTTTAAGTGTTGTGACGCCCCTTTCCTGAAAGAGGCGCACAACCACACACCAACACGGACAGGAGTCAGGACGGACTTTGTTTATCTTATTGCCATTTCACTAGATTTAAATTCATATATCTACATATTCTCACTTTGATTATAATTATAATAGTAAGGCCCACAACCCTAAAGACTAGTATTATTAAAACGTAAAGCATAATACTGATAAGCTAAATTTCACAGCCGCGTGACTTACCATAGAGCACCCTACCCTTTCTCTGTTCCCCCCGTCCCATTCAGCCACTGGCCGAATATGGAAGTTAACAGTAGGGCCGACCGCCCAACTTCATCAGTTAGCAGCAGAGGGCCGACCGCCCGACTTCACCTTCCCCCCGCACCCCGTGCCGAGTCGCCACAGCGACATCTGCCGGCCGGGCACGGGAGTGCTGGCCGCCCGACGACACATTTCTCCGCACCCCGCGCCGAGTCAGCACAGAGACATGCATCGACCGGGCACCGACCCAGTTGCCCGCTACACCCCGTGCCGAATCAGCACGGCTACATCCGCCGGCCGGGCACGGGAACGTTAACCGCTTACCGTGCAATTGGAGCACGTTGAGAACTGCAAGGTTTGCAGAACTCCGGCGGCCGCCGACATTGACGCTGCCGTCGACGCTGGATGAGGCATGCGAAGCAGCCATTTGGTCCGGCAATTGGAGAGGATTCATTTATTATTTACTATTAAATATTAATCAACAAAAATTGTTTATAACGTAACGCTATGCACGATTCTACATTCGTCATTGGGAGCAGGATTTATTCACAATTAAATGGCTAGGTATAAGATGGTACAACACAGTTAAACAAAAATCAAACGCTAATAGTCGCTGCCGCTGAGTCAGAAAAAGAAAAAAAGAAGAAAAAAATAAAAACACACTGTAACAATTAAATAAATTTTGTGAATATAAAACCACCCCTTTTTATGTTTACATAAGCTGTGGGTGAAGAACGAGCAATATAAGCGAAATATTTTACAGATATTTGAGCTACCCATTTAAGCCACACTACTTATATACACTAGTTGTCAAAGAAATAAGTACACAACATATGAGGCTTGTTTCAAGCCTCGTAAAGCATTTTTTTAACAAACTTTATGGAAAAATTCAATTTATTTTATCTTTCGGACTTATTCTAGATAATAAAAATATATATCAAAAGTATTCTTCATTTCAAATTTAAAGACAGTGACCGATTTTATCTAAGAACCCAAAATCGGGTTGGCCAAAATAATAAGAACACTTATGATTAAAATAAATTAAAAAGGATTATATCGCTACTTGAACAAAAGTTTATCAGTTTTTATTAACTTCCGGAAAATTTAAGTAAATTAGTGATGAAAAAACATATGTAGATTGGCCGTTGACCGTATTGTACTCCCGAAGAAAGAAAGCTGGCAATAATTCTGCAAAAGGAAAGAAAGTCTTCGCAAAATTGCAATAAGCCTCGGACGCGTTCTATAACTTGTCAAAAATGCTTTTAACTTCAATGTGGCTATACAAAAATTGGAAAGAAAGAAGAAATCTTCCAAAGCAACGGACATTTCGATCGGTACTCTTGGCAAAAACGACCTGTTCATGTCATTCAATGCCATTTCCGCCGAAATAGACTATGAACAACTCGATCACACACACAAACACTATCAACACAAATATTTCTACTAAACATATAGAATAACTTACCAGCTAACATACAAAAACGGCATATAAACTTTGTAAGATAAAAGTTAAGTCACTTAATGTCCAAAAAATGGCTGACAATATTAAGAGGACAACGCGTTCTGTTTTGAGGATTCCGGCAGCAACTTCTAGAGTAACTCGCTCAAGGAGACACCCAAATATCCTTCCGGTAAATAGAGAACAACTCAAATCATTTTTCGTACAGCAACATACAATAGACTCAGGTCATGACTCAAACACTGTCTCATTAACCCAGACTGATAGCACTTCTAACAAATCCTTACCATCCACATTTAAGCCCAAGGACGGCACCCCTAGGCAATTAGATATGTTCATTACGAGCGTCGAAGAAATCCTTATGTTCATTCGAGGAGCTGAGTAGACACCATATGGCTTACTTACCCTAAGATCCATAAGGAACAAGATAATATCTAGGGCTGACGAAGCTTTGGAGATGGCTAATACCCTATTGAATAGGAATGATATCAAGGCTAACCTCATTCGGCTATATTCAAGCAAGAAGAGTGAGTCTTCTAAGCGAACTCAGAGCATTCTCGGACAATCAATCCCTAGGACAGCTTTTGTGTGACATATCGAAGATTGAGAGCCAACTCTATTCAGTTTTAAGAAAAAGCGAACAAGACATCTCTGTTGTAGAAGCTAAGAAAGTTGTATATAATGAGGTCTGCTTGAATGCTTTTATGACTGGATTGAGGGAGCCACAGAAAACCCTCATTAGACAGAAAGTCTTAGCGACTATCGAACAAGCGTATGAACATTGTCAAATCTAACAGTCACAGTATCATTCCAACAAACCATATTAGAACACAGACAATAAAGCAAATCGAGCACCCAACGAATCGAAAGACATCCGTAATGACCACAACTATCGAAATGATGGGAGTAACCATAACGACCGCAACTATCGAAATGAAAGAAACAACCACAACGACCGCAACCATCGCAAGAATAACAACCGTAATAACCATACATATCCCTATCCAAATCAATCCAGAACCTCAAATTCTTTCTATAGTACAGCTACAGCAAAGGCCTCGATAAACAGCTTAGAACTTGAAGAGGACTATAGTTCCAAAGAGCAAATCTGATCCTTTTAGGTCTGCTCTTGAAATTATTATTGAAATCTTTGATAAATCTGACTTCAAACTATAAAGGAAACTTGTTGCAAAAAGACTAAATTAAGCTTGACCCTATTAGACGCACAGACAGAAGGAAACAACTCCTGTCAATTGCTAATATTAAAATGGGTTTGGGCTTTGCACAGGCCCATAACGTCAAATACGTTTTATTTTGGGATAAATGTGTTCAAAGTGACAAAACCAAAACAAATAGGATGGGACTCAATAGAAAAACATTTTTAGGTCGTCAAAAAAGGCCAGGTCCTCTTTTCGAGATACTCTACAAAATCTATAAAGCATGAAGTAGGCAAAATAATGTATGGGGGTGCATTTACTAGGCATTGTACGGTCAGGAACGATCGAGTAAATGGTGTTATGGCTTAATTTCAATATTCAGGTATATTTAAGAACATTATGGGCCCATATGATGTAGATAACTGTGATGTGAACTTTTTGAAGGATAACAATACGAACCATTCATCAAGGATCTTGAAGAAGTGCTTTTAGACGAAAAAACTTAAAACTATGAATTCGCTAAAAATTCGACAAAAATTAACCAATTAACCTACAATTGGTGAAGAGTAACAGTCTCAAATGTCTAAAAGTTATTCAAAATAGTGATTACAGTATTTAATACTAATCAAGTTTACAAGTTTTCCTGTTAAAATGTGTTTAATTTATTTATAATAACCGTTTAAATAAATTCATACCAATTATAAAACCACCCAATTTTGCACATTTCTCCATATTTTAAATATCGCCAAAATTTTTATTTCATATTCAAATCGGTCTTATGTATTAATAAGTTTACTAAATGAACTACAAAATGGCATATAAGTTTATTCCTTTTTATTAACATATAATCAAAAAAATTTATTTTTTAGCTTACGAATTTTTTTGTGCCAATTATTTGACCATAGCTGTAACTCGAGGATCAACTCTAACTATAATCTCGACAATGAGGGATATAACAATAGGAATAACACTTTTAACTTTACATAGAAGCAGAACGACAAACATCGAACCAAAAGTTTCCAAATAGCTGCCTCGGGAATTCAACAGGATGCATAAGTGCTGCTACATATAATTCTTCTCTTCCATTCATAGAAATCGAATCTTTTCACACCACCCCATTAAAATTCTTAATCGACACTGGCTCCACGAATTCTTTAATCCACCCTAAATTCGTCGATAAAACCAATTGGGTTAGTATGGAAATTCCCATAACACTTAAAACAGCATTAAACAAATTTATAATTAAACAAAAAATAAATGGGTGGGTACCAATATTCAAAAACCCTGAAAGATGACCTTGGTACCATTTAAATTGTACTTCTTTTTCGATGGGTTACTGGCCATGGACTCGCTTCAACAACTTAATGCTAAAATAGATCTACCTTATTCACAATTAAAACTCTCTTACACTACCCTACCCATTTTAAACTATAATAACTAAACCTCAGACGTATACAATACTCAACACATTCAAAAACTATAGTACCGTTGTCAGTACAGAACAAACAGGGAGTGTATCTATTTAATGCAATTAACATTAACAACGAACTAATCATATTAGGCGGCCTTTACAATACAAAAGATAATGTTACAAATTTCGAAGTAACAAACTTTTGCGATTCAGATCAACTCCTATCGAAGGTACACCCTTTTCGGAAACCAATTATATAGAGCTTTTCAACATTTTTTCGGAGCCCCCTCAGTCACATGATACCCCAAATTCCCTAGAACTTAACCTAGAACATTTAAATCCCGAAGAAAAACAGGGATTAACCCCACTATGTTAAAAATATATCGATATAGCTAGCTATTCACCATGGAGCGCACCTATTTGAATCCTTCCTAAAAAAAGCACCCCCACCGAAGAACAGAAATGGCGACTTGTAATGACAAAACTGCCCCCGACAAATCCTAGACCGCATAGGCAAAGCTAGATATTATTCACCGTTAGGCCTCGGAAGTGGCTTCCACCAGATTGAGACGAACCCTAATGACACAGCTAAAACTGTATTCACAGTAGAAGGTGGCCACTATGAGTTCATTCTAATGGACAGCATTTTGGGCGATGTGGTTAGAGTATTTGTCTGGTATATTTAGATGATATAATAATTTTTTCTACCTCTCTCCAAAAACATCTCACACACCTAAAGAGTATCTTTTAACGTCTTAGAATTGCAAATTTCAAAATCCGACTTAAAACATCTGACTTTCTTAGGAAAAACACCGAATTTTTAGGTCATACATACCCAAAAGGGCGTAAAGCCCAACCCTAACAAAATAGCCGCCATAAAAAAATGTTCCTTGCCACACAAGCAAAAACACAATTAAGTCTTTTCTTGGCCTGTTGGGCTACTATAGGAAAATCATTCGAGATTTTGCCCGGGTCACCCAACCTATGACTAGACAGCTAGACGGACAACAAAGTAATCAAAGTCGATGATGAATTTCGAAAGACTTTTGAATTTGGCAAAACACTTCTCTCAAACAGCCCAATCCTTCAACATCCAGATTTTTCCAAACCCTCCACACTAACCATGGACGCAAGTAATTTCGCCTTAGGAGCTGTATTGTCGCATGGGACTGCTGAAAATGACAGACCAGTCTGTTTTGCCAGCATAACCTTATCCGACGCAGAAGCTAACTACCATATTATTGAAAAAGGGATGTTGGCCATAAAATGGTCAATCCAATATTTCAGATCATACGTCTTCGATAAAAAATTCAAAATAATTACATATCATAAACCATTGACTTGGCTTATGAACTTTAAACAACCCAATTCAAAAATCATTCGTTGGAGGCTGCAATTGTTATTGTATGGCTTTGAAGTCGTGAATAAAAAAGGATCACAGAACGTAGTTGCTGACGGCCTCAGTCGAATAGACGCTACACTTTATCACAACGAAGCACTCGCTACATCTAAAACAAATTTTCCACAGTCAACTAAACCCCTGAATGAATTTAACAATCAACTCTTCAAAATCGATCCTCACACTGGCTGCACTACATTAACCCCATTTAAAAATAATCTGAGGAAAGAATACCGTAGGCCTTTGTTCGAGTTTGATGATGTTGCAAACATACTCAAGCAGTCATTACAGCCAAAAAAGACATGCGTAATTTTTTCCCATTACTTCTCAAATAACAACACATTCCATTCAGTGAAATGCTTGTTTTTCCTCCCTGAAATTTCAAACAAATCAGAAATAGACAAAGTCATAACCGACTATCACATTAATAATAATCACAGAGGCATCGATGAAAAGCTTTTGCATATTAAACGTCAACATTTTTATATATATGAAAGACAAAATTTCCAAATAATCAAGAACTGCGAAACGTGTCTTCAGTTAAAATACGACAGACAACCACAAAAAATCGCATTCCAAATCCCAGAAATACCCACAAAATACATATTGACATCTATACTATCAATGGTAACTATAATCTAACTATCATAGACAAACCTTCAAATTTTGCTGCGGCTTACCCAATTACCAAATATGATCAAATCCCTAAAACACTTCTTCAGTATATTTGGTATACCTAAAAAATTTGTCTATGATCAGGGGTCAGAATTCCTTAGAGATATGTTTAATTTTACACACAACCTCATTCCAGAAATTTTCAAGCAATTCTCCTGTGGAAAGACTTTATTCCACTTTAACGGAAATCTACAGAATAATACTTAACACTCGAAAGCAACAGAAGTTGAATAGTGAACACGACGAACTAATGACTGAGACACTAATTACTTATAATAACGCAATACATTCCGCAACAAAATTAACCCCTTTCGAATTTTTTAGTGGTAGAACCCACATATTCAACCAACCTGTTTAATTGAATAAAATGTACAGCTAAATGAGACAAGAACAAACCCGATAATGTTAGAACCTGACGCTAATTAACAAGACAAAAAAAAAAAAACAGATCAGAATAAAACAAAAGAAAGGACTAGATTGTGCCGTTTAGAAAAAAAAAATTTAATAATAATGAAAATGATAAGAAAAATTATACTTTAAAGTTCCTAAATATTATGTTTTTACTATTATTATTATTATACCCTTGCAAGTTATTATAAATTCAGTCAGTCAGTTGCAACGCAGTGAAGGAGGCATTTCCGACCCTATTAAGTATATATATTCTTGATCAGTGTCAACAGCCGAGTCGATCTAGCCATGTCCGTCTGTCCGTCCGTCTGTTCGTCTGTCCGTCCGTCTGTCCGATTACATGCAAACTAGTCTCTCAGTTTTAAAGCTATCTGAATGAAACTTTTCAGGTAGTCTTCTATATACTCTCACTACTTAATAAGTCGGAACGAGCCGGATCGGTCAACTATATCATTTAGCTGCCATACAAACGATTCGTAAATTTGATGAAAAAAAATCATAACTTCACTGTTTTTTAACATAACTTGATCAACTCTCGGTTTAGATTTTTAGATTTAATTTTATAAAAATCGGACTTCCATATCATATAGCTGCCATAGGAACGGTCGGAAAAATTTTAGAAAAATATTATAACTTTTTCAGTTTTCAACATTACTTCTTTTACTTTGAGATACAAAATTTTCATATTATTTCAAAATGTTGTTGTAAATTTCATAAAAATCGGACGACTATATCATATAGCTGTCATACAAGCGATCGATATATGTGGAGGTAAATTACATTTTACTTTACATGTACAAATTGTAAAAAAAGGTAATACTGTAAAAATAAAATGAATATGAAAGTAACTCATTTTATATTATATAGGTATCGATTAGTCTTGACACAATTGGAATCTGCAAGGGTATATATATAGCTTCCTTTCTTGTCATTATTACTATTATCATTATTGTTAAAACTTAAAACGTAAACGAATTGTACCTTAAAAGGCATTATGTTTATTATTACAACCATTATTACTATTATACAAATTGATATATGTTATTTAAGCATTGCCTTGTTACACAATTAATATTGGGAGTTGCTAGTATTCATCACAACATCACTCGACATGCATGGACCCTATACACCCTGTTTGGCGACGTACACAGCACATCGTTGACATTAACTATTGCCCTGGGCAGGAGTTACCATAGAGCACCCTACCCTGTCTCTGTACCCCCCGTCGCACTCAGCCACTGGTCCAATATGCATATTACACAAAACATTCCCTTGTATTCTCGCACTGTCGCTTTGAGCAACGGGATCTCAAGCACAATATAAATACCCTCGCTCTCAGCAACGGGATTTAAAGCACAATATGAATACTTCTTGCCATGAGTAACGGGATAAAAAGCGCAGCGAATACATTTCAGCCAGGCATACGAAATTCTTGTCAATAAAGCTCACTCACTTTTTGTCATACATAAATATGTCTATTTTATTTATGTAAAATTTATTTGAACAAATTTAAAGTAAGAGAATATTTTTCCCCGGTTCAGGCAAAATTGTAATTATTGAAAATCGTATAACTATTTAAAACAAATATATTGTTTTCAGTTTAAAGTCTCTCTCTTAATTATAGAAATAAATAAAATGTAAATAAATATGGTTTAAAATTATGTTTGGTCTGCGTACCAAATGATATCATGTTCAACTTTTTCGAACTGCCAAATTATGTTGTTTTAATTACTAACTTAATTTTAACATAATATAAAAGATTCACACATTTGGCAATCGCGGTTATGCAAATTGTGTAAACAAAAGTTGGTCACACCAAATTTCAATGACAGGCTGCGAAGATCGCGATGCACCGATAGATTTGCGACGTCATCGATTTGAAGTGAAAGTGAATCTTAAAAGAAAAAGGTATGTATTTCACTTAAATTATTATATTAATATAACTTTTAATGACCTACAGCTTAATCATTTCATGCCTTACATACTAACAAACACTAATAATAATAATATTATTTCATTCAACATATTTTGATGTGTTTTAGTTAACCCTTTTTGCGCTTATTTGTTTGTTTTCGTTTTCTAACCCTTTTTGGGTGTATCCGTTTTCGTTTTCTAATCCGGATAAGAAACAAAGTTTCTTTAAGAAAAAAAAACATTTGATCGCATCTTGTGACGCCCACACATATACTAAAACAAACAAGTCTCAACCCTGCAGTACCATTCATCAGTAATTCATCAACACATATGGCGGTGTTGTTGATGAAAAGTTGATGAATTTCCATACAAATTTACTGATGAATTTTGTATGGGCATGTCCGCGAATTTCATCAACAAAAATTAATCAACTTTTCATCAACATTTTAGACTAAAAATTCATCAACATTTACGCAAAAAATTCATCAACATTTTGTCAACAATTCATCAACAAATTCATCAACAATTTATCAACAATTCATCAACAAATTCATCAACAATTCATCAATAGACCATAAAATAATTTTTAAATGTAATTATTTTTTATTATCATATAAAATTAAAAGTAATAGTAATAACAATACAAATAAAAATTTAAAACTACAGCATATTTCTTTTCCTTCTGTCAATGCATCTGCCTTCTTTCCTTGTTTAATTTTTTCCTTCAAACGCCTCGGTGGCTCGGATGAGACAGTGTAACCAATGTCATCTAGAAACAAGAAAGGAAGCTAACTTCGGCGCGCCGAAATTTGTATACCCTTGCAGATTCCAATTGTATAAATTATAATCTATCCCAATATAATATAATACATAGCTTGCAAATAAGTGTTGACCGTTTTTTTCCTTACGCTCTACTCGCGCTAAAAACAGAAAAAAAAAGTATGCATCCTCGCTCTCGCT
This sequence comes from Drosophila watanabei, assembly GCA_008042575.1. NCBI lineage: Eukaryota > Metazoa > Arthropoda > Insecta > Diptera > Drosophilidae > Drosophila > Drosophila watanabei. Next base: position 13,390 of record VNJS01014713.1, read on the forward strand.
CTAAACAGCCGACGTCGTTTCTCTTTTTTTCGGTTTTCTGTTTATTGCTTTACGTTCAGCTGTGGCAAAGGCGCGCTCTTTTCAAGCTCTCTTACCGATGATCGATACGAGGTAATGCTCGCTCAGAGCGACATTTCAAAAGACCGATTCATTGAAAAGGTCTCCGCAAATGATATTTTTTTTAGGTAATTTTTTTTTTCTGGACGTTAGGTCTTCTTGAAAATTTTGAGCCTGAATGAAACAAATAATGAAATTATCTGTTAATCCATTATTCAGAATTAAGTTTAATAAGTTTAATTTCAATGTTCATATAAAATGCAAATTCATACGCAAACTGACGCGAAGAATTCATAAAACTTCACATACACATGTGTGTTTGCGAAGGAAACTTCACATACACACATACATGCGTAAAAAACCTTTTGACTCTTCGTTCAAGAGCAAACGAACCGTGAATGGACAAAGCAAAAGAGAATGAAAAAAACAGCTTGTCAGCTGATCGTGAGCTCGTGAGCTTATAAAAGCAATTCAATCGGTTGCTCTTAGAGTCTTCGCTTAAATTCTTAAAAAAAAACCGCTTTTTTGCGATCGCACGAATCGGTCAGCCGTTATTTGCGAGCTATGATATAATATGAACTACTTTCATATACATACATAAAATTTTTAGAGTTTTACATTTTTTTTTACATATTTTCACATTTTTACATGTAAAGTAAAATGTAATTTTTCTCCACGTTTATCGATCGTTTGTATGGCAGCTACAGCTATGGTCATATAATTGGCACAAAAAAATTCGTAAGATAAAAAATTAATTTTTTTGATTAAAAGTTAATGAAAAGGAATAAACTTATATGACATTTTGTAGCCGATTTAGTAAACTTATTAATACAAAAAACAGATTTGAGTATGAAATCAAAATTTTGGCGATATTTAAAAAAATATGGAGAAATGTGCAAAATTGGGTGGTCATATAATTGGCACACATTCATTTAAACGGTTATTGTAGATTAACTTTACACATTTTCATGGGAAAAAGTTTACACTGGATTATTATTTAGTACTGTAACCACTATTATGAATAATTTTTAGACATTTTAGGCTCTTACTCTTCACCAATTTCGGGCAACGTCCTTTTTGGATGAAGTACCAGGCTTCTTCAGCCTCAGCCTTAAATCATCCACATTTTGAATTTTTTCTGGCAAGGAGTCACTTGTAGATCGTTAAAATGGTTATAGATTAGGTTCAAGTCTGTTCTATATCCTAGCCAATATATAGTTTCAAGTTTTTTCGTTTAAAAAAATCTTCAAGATCTTTGATGAATGATTCGGATCGTTTTCCTTCATAAAGGTCCACATTACAGGGATGTTATCTACAGCATATTGGCCCATAATGTTCTTAAATATATCTGAATATTGAAATTGATCCATAACATCATTTACTCGATCGTTCCTGACTGTACAATACCTAGTAAATGCACCCCCATGCACTATTTTGATTACTTAATGCTTTGCAGATTTTGTAGTGTATCTCGAAATGAGGGCCTGACCTTTTTGACAACCTAAAAATGTTTTTCTATTGGGTTTCATCCTATTTGTTTTGGTTTTATCACTTTAAACACATTTTTCCCTAAATAAAGCGTATTTGACCTTAAGGGCCTGTGCAAAGCCCAAAATGCTTTTTAATATTTGCCATTGACTGGAGTTGTTCCTTCAGCTCGTGTGTCTAATAGGTTCAAACTTTATTTAGTCTTCTTGTAACAAGTTACCTTGATAGTTTAAAGTCTGATTTATTAAAGATTTCAATTATAAATTCAAGAGCAGACCAGATTTCCTCTTTCGAACTATAGGCCTCTTCAAGTTCAAAGCCGTTTTTTGGGGGCATTGGTTTCGAATCTTCTGTTTAGTCACATATATATGACATTTATTGACTAACGCTATTGCATTAAATCAGAGAGGGGCACGAGACCTAACGGTTTGGGTAGCAGCTCGGCCAGAAAAAAAAAAAACAAGAACAAGCCGCGCAGTTCCCTTTAAAATTGTTCTTGTTTTTGGTACGATGTGCGAGTTCGGTCGCTTGGGTTGTGTTGTTGCAAACTCGAGACCGCGGCGTTGTGCTTGGTACCTGCGCCAAAAGTCTGTGTCGTTGTTTTTGTAAAACTTCACGGTTCGCTGATCGCGAGCACCGACGACGCGAGGACGACTTGCTGGCGCCTCTGAAAAAAGATAACGGTTTGAGCAGTGTGAGCAAATTGAGCCACGGCGTGCCCACCTCTGCATTAAATTAAATTTTTCAAAAACAATCCACGAATTTAGCTATTTAAGCTAGCTTTTTGCCCGGTTTCTTTAATTTAGAAATAATACTACTTTCTATCACAGTACAAGTTTTTTTGCACCCCATTCAAGCTTAAATGTAGTAAAAATGTCATAAATTAAATAACAAATTACAAAAAATTAGCAAAGAGTTGGAAAAAATGAGTTCTTTACTGAAAAAATTAAGATTTTACCAAAGTGTGACAATTATGTGACCAGCCAAAAACGTCGGTTCTTGAACAAAATCGAAAATTTAAGGAAAACCGAAAAATATAATGGGACAATTAATAGTACATTCTATAGTTTATAAGTCCAGTATTCAGTTACAGTAAAAGTTTTTCTTTTAAGTGGTTAACATTTCGGAAAATAAATTAAAAAAGAAATTTTTTTTTGTGGCAATTATATTACCATAGCTGTATAAGATATAGTCGTCCGATTCTTATGAAATTTACAACAAAATTCTGAAAAAATATAAAATACTAGTATCTCAAAGTAAAAGAAATTATGTTGAAAACTGACAAAGCTATAATTTTTTTTATGAAAATTTTACGACCGTTCCTATGGCAGCTATATGATGTAGTAGTCTGATTTTTATAAAGTTAAATCCGAAAATCTAGAATAATATATATAGCTTATAACCGAGAGTTGATCAAGATATGTTAAAAAACCGTGAAGTTATAATTTTTTTTCAGCAAATTTAAGGATCGGTTGTATGGCAGCTATATGAAATAGTTGACCGATCCGGCTCGTTCCGACTTATGTACGAGTAAGAGTATATAGAAGACTATCTACAAAGTTTCATTCAATAAGCTTAAAAACTGAGGGACTAGTTTGCGTAGAAACGGACAGACGGACATGGCTAGATCAAGAATATATATACTTTATAGGGGTCGGAGATGACTCCTTCACTGCGTTGCAAACTTCTGACTGAAATTATAATACCCTGCAAGGGTATAACAAGAAAGGAAGCTAACTTCGGCACGCCGAAGTTTGTATACCCTTGCAGATTCCAATTGTATCAATTCTAATCTATCCCAATATAATATAATATGAATTACTTTCATATTCATACAATTTTACAGTTTTACATTTTTTACCGACCGTTTGTATGGCAGCTATATGATATAGTCGTCCGATCTGGCCCGTTCTGACTTATGTCCGAGTGAGAGTGTATAGAAGACTATCTGCAAAGTTTCATTCAGATAGCTTCAAAACTGAGGGACTAGTTTGCGTAGAAACGGACGGACAGACGGACATGGCTAGATCGACTCGGCTTTTAATGACTCCTTCAAACTTCTGACTGAAATTATAATACCCTGCAAGGGTATAAAAATAAACAGTTTTGTTTATTATCCTTTAGTTTTTGTTATTTTACACTGGTAAAAATCAATTTCACTGTCCATTATGTTAATACTTAGGAAAACTTACCTGATAAATGTTTATTTTAAATTAAACTTAATTTTCCTTTAAATTTGATTCTGCTTCTATATTTCCCACTTACTAAAACGTAATTGACAAACGCGAGAAAAGACTCGCGCTTCTCAGAAGAACAAAAAGAACACTGAGCCAGAACAACGGGTTCTCTTTCACGATCCCTTGGAATATTGCTGAGAGAGGGAGAGTGCGAGCGAGAGGGACTACCTAAACGCCGCTTTTTTTTTTCAAAGACTGATTAATTTTGACCTTTTTTTCATCATCTTTTCATCAACAAAATTCATCAACTTTTAATCATTCTTTCATCAACAATTTTTGTACAAGAGAAAAATGAGAGCGCGAGAGAGTCTGATTTGACCCGAAGGCCGAATGAGAGCGTCGGCTCGGTCGAAATCGACGTCTGCTGTTGATGAATCGTTGATGAATTTGACATACTGATGAGTTTTGGTACTGCAGGGATGTGAACACACGAATACACACAAAAGACTATTTTTGTGTTTTCGTTTTCTAACCCTTTTTGGTACGAAAAAGAATTTTGCAGGAGGCCCCGATAAAAATGGACTAGAAAAATTTTCATTTATGAACAACGCTTTGTTTGGTACGTATGAAATATATATACGAGATCATATCTGTTTTTTTTCTGGAACTAAAGGGTAAATTTCCGGGAATAGATAAAAACGGTGATCGACGCCTTCGGAAAACTAAAGAATTTACTTTTAAATTATTATAAGTTCATTTTAATATATTATAAAAACGAAAATTATTTTAAGAAATTTGTAAATGTTTTATTTCGCGGTTCATCCTAATTTGCATGCTCCCTTTAAAGCATGACTTTTATGCTGATCGAGAAGAGACGGTGCCACCATGAATTTCCCTTTTACCGGTAAGGGTGATTTTTATGCTGAGCTGAGCAGCGACGGTAGCATCATGAATTACCCCGCTCACGCGTTAATAAAAGCGAATGGGCCCACTGTTGTTTTACAACCGGCGCGTCGCTGCGGTTGTATTCATAAAAACAACAAAAACACTTTTAAACACTTTAAGCACGCCTTGCAGTTTCTAAAACTAAATGAAAAAATGCACATTTGTATATAAGCATATACATAAGAACAATATAATTCGGCTTGGAAACGAATTTTTTTTAGTTTTTAAAACTGCAAACTACACTCACGATTTAAGTACTCACCAACCCGCTCCAAATCAAACTCTTTAAAAAAATTTTTTAATTTGCTGTCATCGGCATCGAGTTCTATATCGTCACAGAATTTAAAATCCATCACAAACACAATTATACGCTCACCCTTCGAATCACAATTTACAAATGTGAAGCACGTCAATGGCACGCATCAAACGTGCAAGGTTGTCTTTGGTTGGGCTTATGTGTCATTATTTTCCAGGAAGACTACCTTGCATTTATTGTATCATAGTGAGAAACGTGTGCCGGAAATGCAGAGCGAGATGGCATTATGATTGCAATTTTAGTGTACGAAAAAATGAGACAACAGTAGTAGCACAATCGTTGAAATTTTAAGAATAAGAAAAATCTTAATTTAAGATTTTTATTTCTTGAAATAAATCGTTTTTGGTATTCTTTTGAGAATATTTGTATTAGTTTAAGCTTATTTTTTAAGAATGTGAAAATTCTTAAATCTAGTTTTTTTTTGTGCTTGAATAAACCCCAGAAAATCTTATTTTTAGAGCTTTTGGTCTTATAACAAGATTTTATTTTAAGAATCCAAAAATTCTTGAAAGATTTTTATTTTTTTTATCAGTGTATACAATATATACATATAGAATATAGAAACTATATACAATCATATACGGGAAACATAATAAAGTCGATCTTATTATTAAAGTTGATCTTATTAGTTATTACTTTGCACTGAGTATTTCCCTGTTCGGTTCATCGATCCGAGTTCTCAATTTTGGCAGACCTCAAACGGTCCCTCAAACTATCTCATTAATTGGCAGACCTTGAACAGCCTCTCAAACTTTCTGAATTCTGACCTCGAACGGTTTCTCAAACTTTCTCATTTGGCAGACCTCGAACGGTCTCCCAAACTTTCTCATTACTTGGCAGACCTTGAACAGCCTCTTAAGCCCTCCCATTTTGGCAGACCTGGAACGGCCTCTCAAACCCTCCCATTTTGGCAGACTTGGAACGGCTTCTCAAACCTTCCCATTCTGGCAGACCTTGAGCGACCTCTCAGACCCCCCTTCTTAAAGGCAGACCCAGAACGGCCTCGAGAGTCTTTCCCTTTCAGAACATCTAATACGCCGCGGCCAAAGTGCGCCCTCGCCCAACGGAACCACGGACGACCCGGAGATCTAACCGGCTAACACGTCGATGTTTGTATACCCTTGCAGATTCCAATTGTATCAATTACAATCCATCCCAATATAATATAATATGAATTACTATCGTATTTTTACAGTTTTACATTTTTGTTTACACTTTTTACATGTAAAGTAATATGTAATATGGGCTGGCGAAAATCCTCCAACTGAACCCTCCACGAGGGCGCCGGCTGGGCAATGGGCACTGTATTATCCCGGACAACGGGTAATGCACTGTCGCATGCTCCGTCCGCTGTAATACAGTGTCTAGCTAAGGCTACGGCTCAATTCCTTCTGCCTAAAAAGCCGGAGGAAATGAACCATTAGCCATGGTTGGGATTTAATCCCATCCATACCGAAGGCGAAGGTACTCTTCCCCATTGCTATCCAAGGCGATCGGGCGCTGAAGCTGCTACAGCGACAGAACCCCGACATACCGACCGCAGACTGGAAGGTACTGCATGTCGCGAGCCCACTACCCAAAGAGGGGGGCCAATGTGCAGTCCTCCAGATTAACAAGGAGGCGGAGGACATCTTGTATCCCAGATACGGGAAGATGGCGTGGGGTATGGGTAGCGTCTACCTACGCCTAATAAAGATGCGCACACCCTGCAGGCTGGCGAGGTGGAGAAGGACTTAGGTCTGGACACCATCATCGACGCCGCCCAGGAAATGACGCTGGACGAAACCCTGAAGGAGGACGGTGAGCTGACAGCTATAGTCAACCCGTCGGGAGGTGAGCAAGGTACCCATGACGCTAAGGGTGCTGCAGCTCAACCTTCATAAAAGTAAGGTCGCCTCGGCGGAACTCCTCTTAGCCATGGAGCAAGGGTCCGCCGACATTGCTTTAGTCCAAGAGCCATGGATTGCCTCGGGTAATTCCGTTGCCGGACTAAAGTCCTCCAATTACAACCTCTTCTACTCACCATCGGTAAGCAGGAATAGAACCGCCGTACTTGTGCGGAAGGGTCTACACGCTAACCTTATGTCTCATTACAGCTTTGACGACCTGACTGTGGTGATGCTGGAGAGCGGAAAGAAGCGCCTCCTGGCAGCATCTTGCTACATGGCACACGACATTACGGCCCCACCGGAGGAACTCAGGAGCCTGGTAGAAGCCAGTCCGAACGACCAGCAACTGCTCGTGGGTGCAGACGCCAACGCACACCACTGCGTGTGGGGGAGCCCCGATATAAACGACAGAGGTGAGTCACTCTTAGACTTTATTCTCTCTACTAACCTATATATAGCTAACGTGGGGGAGGAACATACCTTTGTAGGCCCCACCTCGTCCAACGTGCTAGACTTAACAATCATAAAGGGACAGGGTACTATGGTATCAGAATGGAAAGTCCTTGAGAGACCATCCTTCTCAGATCATAAGTACATACAGTTCCAGTATGAATTCGAACACTCTCCAAAATTAACCGTTTTTAGGAACCCCCGAAACACTAACTGGGGTAAGTTCAAAAAGATAATCACGGCAAAGCTTGCCACTTCTCCGGGCACAGTAGAATCTGCGGAGGACATAGAAAAGTCCCTAGAGACCCTCTCCAAGGAGCTACTAGACGCGTATCACGCATCATGCCCAAAATCAGAAATGAGGAAACGGACCAATCCACCATGGTGAAACAGGGACTCACTCCGACGTAATAAACTCAAGGAATTCTTCAAAATCGACAAAACGGCGAAAGATGAGATTAACAATGAGGAATACAAAGCCCTACTTAGGGACTACAAGAAGGAAATACGCAAGGCGCAAAGAAACTCCTGGAGAAACTTCTGCTCCAATATAGAGACTGCCCCAGAAACAGCTAGACTCAGGAAGCTGTTATCGAAGCAGCCATCCATACAAAGTCAGCTGAAACGCGATAATGGACAGTGGACTGAGGGCAGCGAAAAGGCCCTTACAGCACTAATGCAAGCTCACTTCCCAGGATGCACTGAGGTACCCGATGCCAATAAGCATCAAGACCTAACAACTGGAGAAGAGCATCTCCCAATGGATCTGATATCCTCTAGAAGAATCCACTGGGCTATAGACTCCTTTACGGGGATAAAAGCACCTGGACTAGATGGAATACTTCCAGCCATGCTACAGGTGACCAAAGAAGTGATCACCCCATGGCTACACCCTATATACTCAGCATGCCTAAGAACGGGCTATATCCCTATCCAATGGAGAACCTCTCGGATTGTCTTCCTGCCTAAAGCAGGAAAGTGCAGCCATGTGAGTCCCAAGGATTACAGACCGATAAGCCTCACCTCCTTTCTACTCAAGACGCTAGAAAAACTGCTGGACCTATACATCAGGAACGATGTGGGAAGACTACTGTCGACCAACCAGCACGCCTACACGAAGGGTAAATCGGTGGAGACGGCACTACATTCACTAGTAGCCACCATTGAGAGAGCCCTACACAATAAAGAATATGCTCTCGGAGTGTTTGTGGACATATCCGGAGCATTTAACAATGTTAGCACAAACGCAATAATGGATCGCCTAGAAGCGACCGACACGCCCCCTGCCATCATCTCGTGGATAAGATATCTTCCGAGCTGCAGACGGGACACTCCGATTATCATGGAATCAACGCTCAGGGAGATATGTGAGTGGGCGGTCAAGGTAGGGCTCAATATCAACGCGGACAAGACGGACCTCATTCTCTTTACCAAGAGATACAAGGTACCGCGATGGATCCCCCCAAAAATTAACACGACTAGGCTGACCCCGACAACACAGGTCAGATACCTCG
>VNJS01014715.1:0-17802 GCA_008042575.1 Drosophila watanabei
AAATTACAAGAATTCCGCAATTTCCCTTGTGACGTTAAGGAAATGAAAACAAAACAAAATAATATTAAATACAAATATATAAACATGCACAAAAATTGGCTACATTGAAGGCAATTAGAGACACTTATAAAAGGGAATTGTATTAACGACCATTCTAGGTGTGCAAGTCAGATCAGTAATAGATGATCATTCGATACTAGGAAGAGCAATAGTGATGATGGTCTTCAAGAAATAATCCATTTCCATAATATGATGAACTAAAAAAAAATAAAATTTGACTTTGATAAATCGTAACACGAAAGGAAACCAACTTCGGCACGCCGAAGTTTGTATACCCTTGATGATTTCAATTGCATTATAGTGTATCCCTATCTAATATAAAATAAATTACTTTCATTTTCATTATGTTTGTACAGTTTTGAATTTTTTTTTTAAACATTTTTTACATGTACGGTAAAATGTAGTTTTTCACCACATTTACCTTTCGTTTGTATGACAGCTATATGATATAGTCTTCTGATTTGATTGAAATTTAAAACAATAATATAGAATGCTTGTATCTCAAAGTAGAAGGAGTTATTTTGAAAACTGACAAAGTTATAAATTTTTCTAAAAATTTCTTGACCGTTACTATGACAGCTATATGATATAGTAGCCCGATTTTTATAAAAATAATTCTGAAAATCTGAAATAATATATATAAAGCTCATAACTGAATTGATAAAGATATGTTCAAAAACAGCAGTTATAATTTTTTTCTAAAAATTTACGGATTGTTTGTATGACAGCTATATGATATAGTCGATTGATCTAACCCGTTCCGTTCCGTACGAGTGAGATTATACAGAAGACTACTTTATAGGTTCGGAGATGACTCCTCTACTGTGTTGCAAACTTCTGACTGTAATTATCTGAAATGGTGTCGGTTGGCACCATGTTAGTGCAAACTTCGTTACCCTTATACACCATCCCTGATAAAAAGGAAGCAGCACAAAGTGTTCCTTGCTCCAAAAGCAATGTTGCCTCCTCAATAAATTTGTCTTTTTTTATGTTTGATTTTCGTATTTTATGTGCCGTTGAACCTCCACTTTCAGTTAGTTGCATAAACTGACAACTTTTAAAGAACTCCTCGTCACGAATTATATTAATGAACTTAAAGAAGTTGCCATTTGGCATCGCAGAACGCCCCAACTCACCATTATATGCTTCCAAAGCAGCTGTTGTGCGAATGTTTTCCTTAAAGGCTGGCGAAAATCCTCCAACTGAACACTCCACGAGGGCGCCGGCTGGGCAATGGGCACTGTATTATCCCGGATATCGGGTAATACACTGTTGCCTGTTGTCTGCGGTAATACAGTGTCTATCTAAGGCTATGGTTCAAACCCTCCTGCCCAAAAAGCCGGAGGAAATGAACCACTAGCCATGGTTGGAGGTGCCTTGGCGGCAGGATTAAAACGCAAGTGGGTGGTACCCCTGAAAATTAACCATACTGGAGGGACCGGAGAAAGAAACCGAGGCTGGGATGTCAGCCCAAACGTCGGTGGAAGGCGTGACCGGTACCACCGGCGGGCACGGAGGGGAGCAATCCCCTTTGTGTGTCGCCAGCGGTTACACCTCTGATGTGACGGGAGCAGGTCATGTCGGTTGCAAAGCTACTGCCACAATAACGACGCAAGGGAAGCTAAGCCGCTCAGGTGCCATAGTCGATACAGACTCGGACCTGGAGAGCGTGCAGCTCTCTAAAGAAGAGGAGGAGAGCCTTCTCCGCTCGCCGAGACCAGGCACCAGCTCCCCGCGTAGGGATGGGCCAAAGCGCGGAAGCGAGGGGATGAGGGCAAAGGCGCAGTACAAGGCTGCCCTTCGCATCCAGAGCCGGCTCCAGAAAAAAGCCGCCCTATCCCCAGAAGAGAAGGCAAAGCTTACCTGGGCCGAAGAAAGGAACGCGGAAGGCAGGCTTAACTACGCCGCCCGCAACGGGCGGATTCACTAATAAGGTGGAGGAGATGCTTGCCAACAAAAGGCAACGCTCAACCGAGGGCGCCATTATGGACGCACCGGGGAGCAAGCGGCGACGCGGGCCTAAGGTGGTAGGCCCTCCCCAGAAAGCGAAGAAGCCCAACACGAAGCCCGCCAAAGTTAGTGAGGTGACCAAACGACACTTGGCACTCATTGACAGAAGCGATGAAAATGGCAAGATGTCCGAGACGCGGTGGAAGACGGTGCATGCGCGGCTCATTAATTCATTGCTTGCACGGATGGAGGAAGATCCCGAAGCTCCCATGCCCACTTTTGATGGTGCCGGGTGGCTGAACGGGGTCAAAATCCTGAAGTGCATGGATGACCCGACGAGAAAGTGGCTGACGTAAGCGGTCTGCCAACTGGAGGCAACGTGGGAGGGGGCCAAGCTGGAGGTGGTGGATAGGGAGCTAATCCCGTCCATCCCAAAGGCGAAGGTACTCTTCCCCATTGCGATCCAAGGGGACCAGGCGCTAAAGCTGCTACAGTGTCAGAATGCTGACATCCCGACCGCGAATTGGAAGGTTTTGCATCTCGCGACCCCGTTACCCAAAGAGGGGGGCCAAAGCGCAGTCCTCCAAATCAATAAGGAGACCGAAGACATCCTCTATCTCAGATACGGGAAGATGGCGTGGGGCATGGGTAGCGTATACCTGCGCCTCAAAAAGCGCCATCCCGGGGATAAGAATGCTCATACCCTGAAGGCAGGCGAGGTGGAGAAGGACCTAGGTCTGGAAACCATCGTGGATGCCGCCCAGGGAATGACGCTGGCCGAGACCGACGAAGAAGAAGGTGGTGACCTGACGCTAGCAGTCAACCCGTCAAGTGGAGGTGAGCACGGTACCCATGACACTCAGGGTGCTGCAGCTCAACCTTCATAAAAGCAAGGTCGCCTCGGCGGAACTCCTGATAGCCATGGAGCAAGGGTCCGCCGATATAGCTCTAGTCCAAGAGCCATGGATTGCCTCTGGCAATACCGTGGCCGGACTGAAGTCCTCAAACTACAACGTGTTCTATTCACCATCGGTAAGCAGAAATAGAACCGCCGTACTTGTACGGAAGGGTCTACACGCTAACCTTATGTCTCATTAAAGCTCTGACGACCTGACCGCAGCCTATGCGGATGACATAAGCATAATTATCACGGGAGTATGTCCATCGACCCTCAGCTCGATTATGGAATTAACGCTCAGGGAGATATGTGAGTGGGCGGACAAGGTAGACTCAGTATCAAAGCGGATGAGACGGACCTCATTCTCTTCACCAAGAGATACAAGGTACCGCGATGGATCTCCCCAAAAATTAGCACGACCATCTTGACCCCAAAAACACAGGTCAAATACCTCGGCATTGTGCTAGACAGCAAGCTGACATGGAGGCCCAATGTATTGGAGAGGGTGAAAAAGGCCACCATAGCGCTATACGCATCCAAGAAGATGCTAAGCTGCTCATGGGGCCTCTCGCCCGCTCTAATGCACTGGGTCTACATATCGGTGGTGCGTCCGACACTGCTGTATGGAGTCCTAGTGTGGTGGCAAGAAAAGAAGACCAACAACAAGCTCATGGAGAGAACCCAGCGGCAGGCACTGCTCTGCATAACAGGGGCGCTGAGGTCAACCCCTACAAAAGCACTAGAAACAATAATCGAAATCGATCCCCTCGATATCCACGCGCAACTGATAGCAGGAAAGGCGGCACAACGCATCAGGAAATATGTCACTACAAGGATTCGGGCACAGTTCAATTGGCCGCGACATGAGCAGTATATCTGACTACATAATACCGAACAACATTCATGGGACCTAACGACTGGAAAACAGGTCAGGACCATGGGCAACATCTCAACATCTACACCGACGGCTCCAAAATGGAAGGAGGAGTAGGAGCGGGCATATACTGTACGGACCCCGAAATGAGACTGTCGTATAAGCTACCAAGCCAATGCAGCATATTCCAAGCGGAAGTATTCGCCATTGGGAAAGCGGCAGAGCTTGCGCAGAACATAAACCGTTCTTACGAGGCGGTCAATTTGTTCGTAGACAGTCAAGCGGCGATAAGATCCATGCAATCGTCAGCGGTCAGCTCCAAAAGTGTACTGGCAAGCAGGGAGGCACTAGATATCCTGAGCACGACTAAGTCAGTGAGGATCTACTGGGTTCCCAGCCACCAGGGTATAGATGGTAACGAAACCGCGGATGTACTTGGAAAGGAAGTGGCGAGTGAAAGAACAGAAAACGTTCCGGTTTCCCCAAAAACGCTCCAAAGTGAACTAGAGGAAAAGGCCAACGAAAAAGCAAAAAGCAGATGGAGGAGAAACTCCACTACCTGCAAAATATCAAAGATCATGTGCAGAGAGCGCAACGAAAGACTCAGCAACTACGTGCTGCATCTTCCACGGAAAGATTGCAGACTGTTAGTAGGAATTCTCAAAGGTCACTGCCTGACCGCGACACATGCCGTCAAGCTGGGCATCACCGATAACGCAAGCTGCCGGAAATGCGATGAATCTGGGGCAACCGAAACCCTGGAGCATCTCATTTGCAAATGTGCGGCGCTAACAAGGTCAAGACTAAGACACCTAGGCGCTCCGGCTTTGGCATCACTGGAAGATGCCTCCAACAGAAAGCCGGGCGAACTACTGGCCTTCGCGAAAGACTCCTCGATCCTCAAGGACTTCGAAACTCGCATTAGCAATCTCTAGGTCCACACTAGTAGAACCCGGGCAACTAAGGGCCATTTTTGGCCTATGCTTGGCCGCATGAGGGCCGCCCGACGTAATCTAACCTATTAACCGAAAAACGCTGGCAACCCACCTAAAATGAATTTAACAATTCAATGGTTATAAACCGAAAAACGCTGGCAACCCACCTAAAATGAATTTAACAATTCAATGGTTAATATTTATACTTTTTTTTGTGAAGAGTTTTTACCTTCTGAATCCATTTCTTGTCAAAATATGTTAAAAATGTAAGAAAATGGCTATTAGAATCGAACATAAAAACTCGACTCTTAATTTCTTTAAAAGCGCTTTCAATTAGGTTCGGAGGTAGCAATGATAATGCCAGTATTTTATGAAATGTTACATGGGCCAGTTGTGAATTTCTTATAAGTTGTTGCAAGGGCTCACTTTTGCACATATTTCGTCTAACCGCTTGACAAATATGGAACCTGAAACCCAAGTTGAATTAGTTCAATAAAATGAGAATGAAAATAGGAATTGCAAATTATACGTACCAACATCCAACAGTTTTAGCTGTAGGATACACATTGTGTATAGCTTTCCTCAAGCCATGCTTATAATCCGTTACCACTATTGAGTATTGAGTATATCAAAAACATTTTCTTTTATGTACTTCAATAAATCCTCAAAGCATTTCCTTGATTTTTTATATATTAATATAAAAAATACGGGAAATACCTAAGGTAAATGTTTTAATACTTCACAAATTTAAATTTATTTTAAATAATTGGTTAAATTTAAGCGATGCAGACGAAAATGTGTATGTTTAGTATTAACTTAATGAGCATTCATAAAGTTTAATAAAAAAAAAATGCGCGATTTTTGTGAAAGAACTTAAGAAGCATTCGAAAAATTTAATAAAACAAATCGCGCAATTTTTTTTTATTAAATTTTTTTTTAAAGTTCCATCTATTAGAAATCTTCTTTTAAGCGGTGGTATATTTTCCGTAATCTCATTAATAACTTTTAACAAGAAAATATACAAATGGCTTGTTTTTCCTTTTCAAAAATACACGCTGTAAAGAATGGCAGTGGATTCGAGCTATCTTTTGTTAGCCCATATGATGTCCATATTTTTTCTAAGTTAAATGCTTCAATTACTTGCTGAGGATTTTGAGGCGAAATATGGCAACCCTCGTCGTATTTTGCCAAAATCAATGCTTTTCGTAAAGCTGCGCGTACGCAACCCATCGCACTGCTTTCTGTTCAGAAATCGCTTGTCATTTTGGAACATTGATCTTTTATATTATTAAGTGCCTTTAATTCCAAATACGATTTTTTCTCGTTGTCGTGATTTAGTCAATATATTTTTTCGGAAGTTCACAGGTACCATTTTCCAAAAGATTTAAACGTGCTTGGCAAGTTTTTTTCCTGCATTCTAGTTTTTGAATATTCTTGTTTGTCGATTTTCGAATGCATAAAATTTTTTGTTCTTTGACGTAGAACAAAGTCCCGGTTCGGCGTAATCCAACAATTTTTTCACACTCCATTTTTTAACGTACACTTCGCACAATGTAAATCACAGAACTGAGCAAATGATCAAAAACCAAAACAAAATAAATTTGTTTGGACTTATTTCATTTCTGAATGTTTTGTTTGGGGACTTATTTCACTTCTGTTTTGAGGACTTATTTCATTATTTTTTCGAAAAATGAAATAACTCCCCGAAAAGCGTTGTTGTTGTGTTCCATACAAAATTTTTGGACTTATTTCGCTTTCCTCTTTTTTATAATTGCGGAGTTATTTAATTTTTAAAATTGGGGAGTTATTTTATAACTCCCCAATTTTTAGGGAATTATTTCTTTTTCTTTTTGGGGACTTATTTCTTTGGGGAGTTATTTCCCAGCGCCATAAAACTACTAACACCGTCTATACCTTTTCAGGGTCAGTTTTTGCCGTTTATTTACTAGTTGTGTGACGCGAAACGCGCACAAATACACATTAAAATAGAGTAAAGAAACATATGGATTACTAGAAATATAAGGATACAAATGAAGTCAAATAGAGAACAAGAACAATAATGTAAGGAAACATCTGACTAATAAATATAAGACATAAAGAAACAGTATGGAAGAGCAACGGAACGGGGAAAAGGGGAAAAGAAAGAAAGCCAGAGTTCAAATTCAAACACACAGCGCGCGCGCGCCAACGGTCGTGCGCAAAGGGTCACATTGACCAAGAGCGACCGGTCACACTGCAACGAGGCGTTATGCGCACCCAAGGAAGGGACTAACGCCAGACAGGCGGGCGGGCACACTGAAACTCGCCAGATCCCTATATAACGCGACCCGCAGCCCTTGTATCGGCATTTAGTCCCAGCCGACGATCGGTGAAGGAGCAGCTCACAGCAGCCAACGGACCAGCAAGAGACGGGAAGGAGGACTCGCAGGAAAGGAATCTGGTAAACAACCGTGATAATTAATAACCTGGTAGTACTTCCCGTCATCCCCCTCATCCGCGGTTCGGTTTACCGATCCGAGATCTCAATAATTGGCAGGCCCGGGTGGACTCTCGAACTTTCTAATATTGGTCAGACCCGAGTGGACTCTCAAACTTTCTCATATTGGGCAGACCCGAGTGGACTCTCAAACTGCAGCATATTTGGCAGACCCGAGTAAATTCGCAAACTTCAGCATATTGGGCAGACCCGAGTGGACTCTCAAACCCCTTCTCTAATTGGCAGACCCGAGCGGACTCTTAAATATTCGCATCTAGGGCTGACCCGAGCGGTCTCCCGAGCTTTCTCTTTCGTAGCAGAGTGGCTTCCCAAACTTGCCCCTAGTTGGCAGACCCAAGGGGACTCTCGAACCCCGGTGCAGACCGACTTCCACGGACCCCGGAGTCGCTGCAGCAGGACGACCCAGCGGCAGGACGGCCCAGCGACAGGACGACCCAGGACCGACCAGCGGGAGCGGACCCCCACCACGAGAACAACCGAGCCGGTCTATAATTGCTGTAAACCATTGTCTATGAATAAAACTCCATACTCGATTACTGTGTAATGCTCCTTGCCTTCTCCTCTGGGACCGGATCGGAATCACTCGCTTCAAAGAAAATAATGCTAGCTGGCTTGCATCGGAGCTAATATTATATTCAAAAGATGATTGTAATCGTAATCTTGGTGGACGACCTCGGGTCTCTTATGACGAAGGAAGTTTACGGCATAAAAGAAGATTTGCTTCCGAACTTGCAAAGGAAAATACAACACATCTACTTATTAAAGCAGCATCTATGTCTGCTAAGAAGGAAAAAAATAAAGATATATCTCACTGTTTAAATACGACAATAAATAGTCCTGACAGTTCAAAATAAGCCAACAACTTCCATTGAAAGAGCCTATACCATTATCAGCTGATGAGCCCTTAGTATTTATTATAGAAAACTCGTTTCTAAGCAGCAATATATTAACATACGCTTAAGGAGCATCGAACAAAACTGAAATATATATCCAAGCTACGAATAGGCGAGAGAAGCTAAAGAAAAGTGTCGGCTTATAGATATCAGCTTATCAGATACTGTTGCCGAAGTGCCAATACAGAATTTACTGAACCATACTGCATCTCGGATCATTTTATATCAAAAGCCAGTTTTCCAACAATTTCTTGATATAAATAAAGTAAAGCTTATAGTAAGCTATGGTTTTGACGGTTCAGCCGGACAGAGCGTATATAAGCATAGGCTTAATGAACCCGAACCTATTTGCCTGAACCAATCTTTGTTTGTCACTACAATAATTCCCCTTCAAATGGTGGATCAAAATGGGAGAATTATTTGGAGAAACAGGTATCCACCAGCCGTTAAATTTTGCAGGCCACTAAAAATTGAGTTTGCTAAAGAAAGCCGGGATCAAAAATTTCCAAATTTCTTTTGGATTCGCAAATAAAAGACTTAAAGTCACTTGTGTATGAGGCGGAACAATTGAGAGTGGAAGTTGGATTCGACGTACACATGACGCTCATCGATGAAAAGGTGTTGAGTACATTAACGGGCACTAATTCAACACAATCCTGTACCATTTGTGGGGCCGGTCCAAAGGATTTTTTAAAAGAAACAGAGGTTAACAGTCAAAAGTTTAAACCTAAACCCAATTCTTATCAGTACGGAGTAAGTCCTCTCCACGCATGGATTAGGTTTTTGGAATTCGTTCTCAACATCTCATATCGTGTTAGTATTCAAAAGTGGCGAATTAGTATGGACTCTGACATAGAAATAATGATGGTACGCAAAAACGACATTGAGCGAAAACTTTGGTCTGAAATGGGGTTACATATTAACAAATCAAGTCAGAATGGTTCTGGAAATTCCAAGATTCGGACGTTAAATTATTTGCCTCAATATTAGAACTGGATGAAGAGCTTTTAAACAAACTACATATCATATTAATAGTTAAATCATGCAAATATGAAGTTTGTTTAAAAAAGTTTAAGAAATTTTATGAAGAAACACTTCGTTTGCATTTAATTAAATATCCGTAATATCACTAACCATACAACATATAGACTTCCCATTTCATACAACGAAAATGGACACAAAAATTTCTTAGCGACAGGCCCCAGGGCTGTTCGCGGCAGGCCCCGAGGCTTTGTGTGCTCGAGTTCGGGCTGTGAGCGGCGGGCCCCGTAGCTTCGTGTGCGCTCGGATTTCTCGCTCTCTCATTCTTATGCTCGCACACCGATTGCGAGAGTTCAGTCGCAGAGTGGCGCATCTTGAGAAGGTTGCTCCTGCGCTTGAATTC
The DNA here is from genome assembly GCA_008042575.1 of Drosophila watanabei. Taxonomy (NCBI): domain Eukaryota; kingdom Metazoa; phylum Arthropoda; class Insecta; order Diptera; family Drosophilidae; genus Drosophila; species Drosophila watanabei. Next base: position 9,492 of record VNJS01014715.1, read on the forward strand.
TTCTTTATATGTATGCGTGTTCATGCATTCACGGACACGGGTGCATGTGTGCGATCATTTCAATTTGGCCCAGCAAGAATATTTGGTCTTTTGCTACTTTTCATATTGGGTACCCTAACAATATGGGCATATTCACTATTGGGTTAATGATAAAAATAAGAATGTTATATGTTATAATAAATATTTTTTAACGTTTCAGCATACATTTCATATTTGTTTACAAATTCAAATCAGTGGCAGTAGTGAAATGTTTTGCATATATGCATGTATTCGAATAAATAAAAATCCATCTACTGAGATAGGAACAGGGCAAATTTCAGTCGGTGTCACAACGACTGCTCTTATTTGGTTGAGAAATCAAATCAGATGTTATTGCTGTTCTGCGTGAGAATGGTGCCGGCATACCCTACCGGCGATTACTTTTTAGAGGAGCGGGCAGAACTGACTGGGGCAGAACCGACTGCAATATGCCCTGTTCCTATCTCAGTACATGGATTTTTATTTATTCGAATACATGCATATATGCAAAATATTTCACTGCTGCCGCTGATTTGAATTTGTAAACAAATATGAAATGTATGCTGAAACATTAAAAAATATATTATAATACATAACATCATTATTTTTATCATTAACCCAATAGTGAATATGCCTATATTGTTAGGGTACCAAATATGAAAAGTAGCAAAAGACCAAATATTCTTGCTGGGCCGAAATGCAATGATCGCACACATGCACCCGTGTCCGTGAATGCATGAACACGCATACATATAAAGAAGAATTCAAGCGCAGGAGCAACCTTCTCAAGATGCGCCACTCTGCGACTGAACTCTCGCAATCAGTGTGCGAGCATAAGAATGAGAGAGGGAAAAATCCGCGCGCACACGAAGCTACGGGGCCCGCCGCTCACAGCCGAACTCGAGCACACGAAGCCTCGGGGCCTGCCGCGAACAGCCCTGGTGCCTGTCGTCAAGAAATTTTTGTGTCCATTTTCGTTGTATGAAATGGGAAGTCTATATGTTGTATGGTTAGTGGTAATATCCAATGACGGCTACGGTTCACAAAATTTTATTTCATGGTCCACAAATAATTAAATCATCTGTACTTCCTGTTGACTGCTTAGGAGAAAACGCATCTGAGGCTCGCAACAAATTTTACAAGCGCGATAGGATTTTGCATGCGAGTAAAAATAGCCGAGTGAACAATTTAACTGACGTATTTCACCAAGCTTTGGATTCTTCTGATCCTTACTTATCAAGCATCGCTCAAAAAAAGAGTTCAAAATCACAGTTGTTGCCTAGTAAAGTTTTTGCACTTTAAGCTTCTCCAAAACCAGAAGATGCAGCCCAAGTATACAGTGTTGAAGACGACCTTACAAGTATACCATATTTTGATTTTGATTTAGAAGAAGAAAGTTTATATTGATACATGTTTATGTACTTATTTTTAAGTTTTCGTTTATTAAGCTATGTTATAATTACAAAAATATTAAAATAAAAAAATGTTCTAACAATTGTGGATAACAAAAATGAAGAAAAAAATAGAACAACATTAATACGAATTTTATATGAATAAACTGCAGTTCTATTATGTGGGCGGCAGGGAAGGAAAGGTGGTAGTGTAAAAAAATAACCAAGATTCACAGATGATATAAGCAGCAAATTATTCAAGTTTCAACTTTCTAGCTTTCAAATTACGGTTGTGGCCAAAATAAAGACATTTCATCCCAATGTGCTATGGCAGCTATAAGATATAGACGGCCTATGTGACCAATTTTTTTACTATATACTTAAAATATTTTTCTATATTTTTGGTATTATTTTCATAGCGATCCGTATACTAGAAGTATTTATGGCCGCTACTCCATGAAAGCCCAACCACTGTGCCATGGCAACTCGAATCGAGGCTATAACAATTATTCCCCAAATAATGTCAGAAAAGACAAGAAAGGAAGCTGTTTATGTAGGGGGGTGGCCAGGATATCGTCCGCTAACGAGCCAGGAATTTATAAATATATCCCATGGCAACTCGAATCGAGGCTACAACAATTATTCCCCAAATAATGTCAGAAAAGACAAGAAAGGAAGCTGTTTATGTAGGGGGGTGGCCAGGATATCGTCCGCTAACGAGCCAGGAATTTATAAATATATCCCACGAAGAAAACCCAATAGAAAAATATACGGGGGTTGAATTTCTGACATCGGCATGGAGCGTCCGTGATGTTTATTTAAGGCCCTATTCCCACAGGGCAACATCTAACATCCCCCATCCGTTGAACGGATGTTCCATAAGGTTTTGCCGTTCCAAATTTTCCCATTTTGTTTCACATCTGTTTGACATCAAAATTTGATGTGAGTGTTTTGCCGATATTTAGCCGATAGTTAGCCGATAGTTTTTCGGTGCAACTCTGAATTCTTCTTCTTCTCGGTGAAAATTTGACAGTTCATTACGAAAATTTAAAAAATAGTTGGCCTGGAACAGTTAAAACTTGAAAATGAACGGAACAGGTAATACAAGTTGCACAAGTTCTCTTGTTTTATTTTTTATTGTTTTTAATTTTACAGACGACAAAAGAACTGCCGGTGGGAAGCTGAGGTGGAACCTCGAAATGGAGCTCATGTTCATTGATGTGTGGCAGGAGCACATCGATGAACTGCGAGGAACTCGCACGTTTTTATGGAGATGGCCCAGTCCATGACAGAGGCTGGACATGAGGTGTCATGGAAGGATGTCAGCTAAATATTTCAAAGACTCCGTGGTGATTGACCCCGGGGAAGAGTCAAAGTAGACCACAAGGAAGAGCTAGTTAAAATTGCACGGCAGAGATTGGAGGGGCAGCAGACTCAAACAGAAATACTGAAGAGAATGGCTGAAAGTCAGGAAGAGTTTCAGTCCCAAATTTTGAAGTTGCTGGAGGAGTTCAGGAAATAATAATAAATAATAAATTTTCAGAATAAAAAATAAATAAAACTACATGAAAATGTTTTATTTAAATAATTTATTGGTTACCATTTAGGCTATAATCTGCAGATATATTAGTTCTGCTTGCTTGATATTTGCTGCAAATTGTGATTTTGCTGCTGCACAACAGTCAAATGTTCCATTTTAACTCAATTTGAAAATTTTTGTTTTATTTTTTTGACGTGCCACAGCTTTTTAATAAGCTGTCATCAGATGGGGGATGTGATGTAGCCTATGGGAATCGAAGTTTCACATCTGACAAAAATCCCAACTGTTTTGCACAAATGTACTGAGTGGGAAAAGACTATAACATTCATTTCAGAACTAACTTAAGCTTATGAATCGAGTCGCGCTCCCATACGCTTAACTTCGCTAAGGCGAGAGCTGGAGGTCGAAGATGAGTGGTCCCGAGGATCGTCCAGCGGCGCGGGAATTGGATAGAGCAGGGGCCCTAAGCTTAGCATAAGGGCCGTGCTTCCTACCGAGAGCAGAAGAGCCGAGAGGTGAAGAGCGGAGTAGCCGCCCCCAAACTCAACTATCCGCTAGCAAATATGGGTTGAACCGAGGAGCGGAGGGCGGGCGTGCGACGACCAATGTGCGGAGGTCGGAAATATGACGATGCCCAAGCGGGAAAACGGGAGCAAAAAAACGGACGAGCTTTTGGAAGACCATGTGTTGGCAAAATGTTGGCGTTGTGCCGTTGCAGGGACGAAGATGGCGACAGAGCAGCGGTCGAGTTGGCAAAGCCCAGGATGGGCGGTGGAAAAAAATGCCTAGGAGCGGTGCAGTGCTAATAAGCGGTCGACGGATGCCGTGGAGTGGCGGACGAGGGCCGAGAAGGGCCGTAAGGTGCCGGAAACAGGTGCCGCACTGTACAATGCATATGATCCTAAGAGGCGTCGATTTTTCGTAGCGGAGGGATACTATGGCAGACCCGGCTTTGGTAGGACTAAGTACCTCGGGTACGTCTGCTCTCCCGGTCGGTCGGTAAAAGTGGAAACATCGGATGATTGATCTGGATGAACTGATTAGCATAGAGAAGAATTAGTTTTTGTTGAAACAGAAGCCAGGAGGTGGCCGATACGACGAATGGGGTACGTGCACTAGATTTTCGTGCATATGCAGGAGCGTATAATGGTGCTGATTGCACGTCATGCATCGGTCACCACTGCGGCAGGATTCCTTGGAATGTTCGTACGCCAAACAGATGGAACAGTAGCGGTTGGAGATAACCGCACGGCTCTCTTCTCAGCAGTGATCCTGAGGAACTGTTGGCATTTTCGAAGCGGGTGGATTCCGCTGCATACTCGGCAACGGTAGGACTGATTACCTCGGGTACGTCTGGGAGTGGCAAAGAGTTTGAAAATTCTTCTGACGAAATCGAAGCGACCATCCATTTCAAGAAAACGCGGACGCCCCGGAACAGAGATCGCACCCTCTTGGGGCTGGAGCCAGTCTGGCTTCGTATGGACGCTGGCAGTTGGCGACCTTGGCGAAAATTGCCCCGAACTGCTAGGCATTATGTCTTCGATGGCCTTCAACGTACGGTGGCGCTCAGTAAGGAAGGAATCCAACCCTCTTCAAGTTGGAACTTCGGATTTATCCCGGACAGATTGTTCCCACATGGACAGAGTGAGCTTTGGGAGGTTGGAAGAAATCATATATACAAGGAGACAATCCCAAGTTTCGACTTGAATAGAGGACATCTCTAAGGCTGTTAGGCAACCTTGGATGGTGAATTAAAGCTCCTTCAGAGCGGCTCCGGACTCTTGGGGGACAACCTGGATGTTGAAAAGAATTTTCAACTGGCTGTTGTCGGTGAGGCTTTGCCTCGCGGAGGTAAACCCTTCGTTTTGTTAACGGGGTTTTAAAAACTATAGCATGCGCGACTTCACTTGTTTTGGATAACAAGTGGAACAACTTCTCCACAGGTGTGAGACGCGTGTTGTGTATATATATCGCGGTGGAGAGTACTCGGAAGGTGGGCCACCGCAGATAGTCACCAGCGAAGATTTCGGTGTCCACCGGTGGCAGTTGTTAGTAGTAGAAGGGGGTGTGTGAACACTGACGGAAGGCGGTGCGGATAGGAAAGCCTGGTCTATTATGTCTTGAAGCTGGACAACACACCTCGAATAAACGGAATAAAAGTTGCTGTACTAAGATTCCAGCACTGTCGCGGTGTGGGTACTGTCGGCGGACTCGGCAAGAAGGTCGGAGCTGCTTTTATAGCTCTTCTCAACCTTTTCCCACAGGGCCCGGATTTGGTCCCGATGGACTTGGAAAATGCCTGGGGAAAATCTTTCCGTTTCAAGAGAGTCCGGAGTTTGGATATTGTTTGCGCATTGGCGAACCCGGGCTGTCGTGGAAATTAACTTCCTCAAGGCAACGTCTATGGCGGATTCAATCATTTTTGCGGACGAAAGAGTGAGCCTTTATGAAAAACACCTGGTCAGTATTTCCGGAATTAACACTATTCTTCCGTGGAATAGAAGTGGTTGGCTTTAGCTCTAGCAAAGATGGGTGCGGAGTTGCGGATTGGTATTTTCCCGAACGGATGCATCGAATCGGAAGTGATTACTTATCTTCTATGCCAGGACTCGGGCGGTTGACGGGGATTCTAGAAACTAGAATCTAGATTCAAGATTCACACTAGGACCTGTGGAAATCTGAGAAGCCAACACGTTGGCCATTGCCGAAGAAGAAGAGACAGAAGCCAGAAATTATAAATCATTTTAAAGTGTCGCGCTAGATTCAATTTAAGTCTTTAAACGGCAGGATGTGGTCACACTGAACGTGGATGAATATTTATGCGGAGTGAAAAGCAGAATTGGAAACAAGACCGGAGTGTCCTTCATCTTGTTGTTTTAGGAACCAAATATGCAAATTTATATATATGTATTGCGTGGCTCGAACGTGAAGTTTGGTTATTTTCTTGATAATTGTTTTATTAAATTTGTCCCGTAAGAATTAAAAATAAATTATTTTCAAATTTAATTCATACGAGAGAAAGGCGAAATAATATACCTTGGGTTTGGTTCCGAGGGGGCTCACTGTGGTATGCCGTCGGCAAAGCAGTACATACGTGAGGGACCCAGCAGAGATAAGAAATAAGAAAAAAAACACTAATAACAACCACACGGCTGCTGCGGCGGTTAGTCAGAGCTTGGACAAAAGCAACCGCGATCACACCCGTGTGGATTGAATTAGATATTTTTGTGTATGTTGTTGTTGTCTCGCTTGTATTGTTTTGACTTGTTTTTATTTCGAAGGTTAGGATCTGTATGTGAGTTCAGAAAATTAAGATGTAAATGGAATATGTAGTATGTATGTATGTGGCAGTAATTATGTGTGTGAATATAAAAAGCCGGCGGGAGTACACAGGAGAGCTTCGGTATAGTGGACTGTATTTTGGAAGTTGCGGAAAATCTGTGTGCGAAAGTAAACGGAGCAAAATATCGAGGGCACTGTGGAAAATTTGGCGAATCGAAGAAGTTTACGGAGACACACAAAAATATTCACAACTGTTGGCCGATATATTATGACATACCTTTCACACACAAATTCAGTTGATTATATGTTGGAAATTTCCGCGGATTGGAAACGCGGCGAAGCCGGCGGGTCAAAGAAGTCGAAGAAAGAAGTATTGAACCCAAAAGAAGAGCGGCGATCAATTAGACGTGAACACGAAAAAAACTGGAGAGTTGAGAAAATTGGAATTTGGATATATATATATATTTAGAGGCTTGTATTTTCTAATAGCCGTAGTCTTGGAAAACTTGAACTTTGAGTTGAGACAAGAATCTGACATCAGTTTAAGCGAAAAGGAAATTTGTATTAATTACTGCAGACCGGAAAATAGAAAGGGGAGAATTTATGACTTATCTTGAGCGGCGGCACCACCGAAGCTGCTGATAAGGAAGGAATCCAGGACAATATCCTTGCCCGGCTCAAAGGACCATGTTTATGCAGGGGGTGGCTAGGATATCCTCCGCTAAAGATCCAGGAACTTATTAATATATCCCACGAAGAAAACCCAATAGAAAAATATGCGGGGGATGAACTTCTAACATCGGCATGGAGCGCACGTGGTGTTTATTTTACATTAATTTCGTAACTAACTTGGGCTTAACTTCGCTAAAGCGAGAGCGGGAGATCGAAGACGAGTGGTCCCAAAGTTCGTCTAGCGGCGCGGAGATTGGATAGAGCAGGGGCCCTTGGCTTAGCATAATAAATATAATAAAGTAGTCAGATTTTTATAAAATTAAATCTGAAAATGTGGAATAATTTATAATGCTCACATCCGAGACATGTTCAAAATATGTTAGTTGCCATACCAGTTGCAAATAAGAACGCGAACGCTATCGCTAAACCAATTTTTGAATCATTTATAATGAAGTACGGTCCAATGAAGACGTTTATTAAGACATGGGTACAGAATATTAAAATTCAATTATAGATAATATGTGAAAATACTTAAAAATTTAAACTTTAACATCTACGGCACACCACCACCAGACAATTGGAACAATTGATAGAAGCACTAACCATACAACATATAGACTTCCCATTTCATACAACGAAAATGGACACAAAAATTTCTTAGCGACAGGCCCCAGGGGTGTTCGCGGCAGGCCCCGAGGCTTCGGGTGCTCGGATTCGGGCTGTTAGCGGCGGGCCCCGTAGTTTCGTGTGCGCTCGGATTTTTCGCTCTCTCACTCTTATGCTCGCACACTGATTGCGAGAGTTCAGTCGCAGAGTGGCGCATCTTGAGAAGGTTGCTCCTGCGCTTGAATTCTGCTTTATATGTATGCGTGTTCATGCATTCACGGACACGGGTGCATGTGTGCGATCATTTAAATTTGGCCCAGCAAGAATATTTGGTCTTTTGCTACTTTTCATATTGGGTACCCTAACAATATGGGCATATTCACTATTGGGTTAATGATAAAAATAATGATGTTATGTATTATAATATATTTTTTAACGTTTCAGCATACATTTCATATTTGTTTACAAATTCAAATCAGTGGCAGCAGTGAAATGTTTTGCATATATGCATGTATTCGAATAAATAAAAATCCATCTACTGAGATAGGAACAGGGCAAATTTCAGTCGGTGTCACAACGACTGCTCTTATTTGGTTGAGAAATCAAATCAGAAAACCCAATATGAAAAGTAGCAAAAGACCAAATATTCTTGCTGGGCCGAAATGCAATGATCGCACACATGCACCCGTGTCCGTGAATGCATGAACACGCATACATATAAAGCAGAATTCAAGCGCAGGAGCAACCTTCTCAAGATGCGCCACTCTGCGACTGAACTCTCGCAATCAGTGTGCGAGCATAA
>VNJS01014727.1:0-42445 GCA_008042575.1 Drosophila watanabei
GCCTCCATGAGATTTATGGTCCGTACCCCCCGATGCTGACCCAGTAACTGATAACCAAAACTAGACCAAAAAGGGAAAGGGACTTGTTGTTGCAGAGAAAAAAAAGGGGGGTGGGATATAGGATGATATATTATTTCATAATTATATACAGTTCAGGGTTCATACATTTTAAAACAATAATTTAAAATTCTCAAATCGGATGAAAAAAATTAAATTTATATGACAATAAAGTTGTAAGCCTCTATCTATCTTACTCGCACTGGCCTTAAATGGTTCGAGTCCGGGCTAAATTTATTTATTTTTAATACCTCGTTTTTTTTTCAAGTCAATTAATTTCAGTCTTTTAGATATATTTTTAAAATTAATTTCATCTGAGATAAAAATCTCATAATTGTATTAATAATATTCGAATTCAAAAACACCAAACTATAATTTCTCTCTGTGCAAAATGCCCAGCATGAAATTGCAGTTGCCCAGAAAGAGAAAAACTTTTCACCTTGAGGTTTCGTTTTGCGTTTTTGGGGTTATTCGACAAGGAATTGCCGTAAATTAGTTTTTACACCTGACTGGCCAGGGGACAGCATGTTGTTTGATCCCTTCTTTCGAGGCTCTCGAAGGGATACCCATTGCCATGTGTGTGTGCTTTTAATTGTCCTCCAATCAGAGAAGTCTAGACAACGAAACGGCAGTCCCCAGCGTCAGCTATTTATTTACAGAATGTGTGTTTTGGGTTTGGGTTCGCCTGTGTGTAAATATAGAAGAACCTTTCTGTGAGTTTATGACACAAACACACACACGTACACACAGAGAAAGGAGAAATCTAATTTGAAAAGTACTAACCCGTAACGAAGCAATGGCCATATATCAAAAGAAGCTGCTAACCCCAAAAAAGCAGCCGGCAAAGGAATTTACGAGCCAACACCCTCCAAACATGTTAACCATAAAATTGCTTTGAGAAAGCAGCGGCGAGAGAAAAAGGAGCCCAGGACTAACCTGACACCACTTTAAGAAAGAGAACCCCCTTAGCTTTATAGAGTTACGCAAAGGGACTTTTGGTCCTGAAAAAGCAAAAACTTTCATGCCGAACTGGTAGGTATAGTTGTAGAGATGAACGGAGAATGTATTGAATTTGTCACTGCTTTGTTAACTTTTCTAAGATTACCTTTTCAATTTATAAAATTGTTTAAAAAACTATAAGTCTAAAATGCAGGTACCTGAATCTCTCGCTTACCACTTGCTGAATAGAAAATGAATCCCTAAGGTACTCCCTCTTACACATAGAACGCTAAATTCATTCACATCATGAAGCAAAGTCCGACTGTGTAGCTTAGAGTTTTTTGTGTCAATTCGAAAACTTTGAAAAAAATAAAATCGGAGTAGCTCTGCTGAACGACTTCTAGAAGGACTCAGAGAACCAGTCAAAACTTGTCGGCTTTAGGCCAGCATCTTTTGTACATTTCTAAAGAAAAACGCACAAAAAAATAGGAAAAGTTATTAATATATATAAAAAAAATATATATATTAATTATAAGGAATAGCAGGCCATGCCTACGACGTAAGTTGAGGAAACCACCAACGAAACGAAAAGTCTAATAACTTTGCCAAACCAAACCCCACACTCAACAGTAAATTATAGCAGCAACATCGTATATATATATATATCGTAACAGAAAATTGGATGAACGCCATTAATTGCATACACCACATAACATCCGTGTATATATAAATATATATGGATCGCATTCAGATCGGCGATAAGCTCTACTTCCAGAGAAGCGACGGACGCATGCAATCGGTAACCTGCATTGACAAGGACTCGGAACTCGGGGTGATAACCGGCGAGTGGGAGGAAGGCTCGGTGTTCAAGGGCAAGGACGTAGCTCTGAGCCAGCTGGTGGACATCAATCCTCATATCTTCAAGGGGGAGGAAGGTAACTCACCGCGTCCACCTCCGCTACTATCAAAATCGCCGAGTAAGCTCTGTGCAACAAGTGCATCAGGTTCTTCAATTCCGACGCCTGCCTTCGGGGGAGCAGGAGGAGGAGGAGCCCAAATGGAGTGCAGGAAGTCGCTCAATGGCAGCCCGTTTGCCGCTGACCGCCTGAAGGTGCCCACTAGACTGCCAGCCCCCAAGAGATCCCTGATTCCGCATGTGGCCGCCGCCAATCGCACTGGCGCTGGCGGTGGTCCCACAACTGCACGTGTCTCCCTGGCCAGTGTCCGTAATGCCAGTCCGCTCTATGGACGCAAGTCCCAAACCGGCAACAACAACAACAACACAAGCGTTACGGGAGCCCAGCGCTGCTCCAATGTGGTGCACGAAGTGAACCGCATGAAGGAGGAGCGGGAGCTGCGACGGGCTCGCCAGGCCGAGCAGCTGCTGGAGAAGGATGCGTTGCGCCGCCAGGACCCTGGCAATCCCAACTGGGAGGTGGCCATCATGCTGCGTCAATACCGCAAATCAATTATTTTAAATCCGCTGCGATGCCTGAATCCTCATGGCAATGCCGTGCTCCAGATCACGGTCTGTGTGCGGAAGCGACCGCTGGCGCGGCGAGAGGAGCGCATGAAGAACATGGACATCGTCACGGTGCCCACGCACAATTCCCTGATCGTTCATGAGCTGCGCTACAAGGTCGATCTCACCAAGTTCCTGGAGCACCACAAGTTCCGCTTTGACTACACCTTCGATGAGGAGTGCTCCAATACCTTGGTCTACGATCACACAGCTCGTCCTCTCATACAGACCATGTTTGAGGGTGGCAATGCCACCTGCTTTGCCTACGGTCAAACTGGTAGCGGCAAGACCCACACGATGGGCGGCGAATTTTGCGGCAAGTCGCAGGACTGCAGCACTGGCATTTACGCCATGGCGGCCAGGGATGTCTTTCAGGAGGTGTCGCGACCGGAGTACCGCCAGATGGGGGCCAAGATCACGTGCAGCTACTTTGAGATCTACGGCTCCAAGGTGTTTGACCTCATGCATCCCGATAAGCCGCAGCTGCGAGTCCTCGAGGATGGCCGGCAGCAGGTGGTGGTGGTGGGTCTCAAGGAGATGCCGGTGACCAAGGTGGACGACGTCCTGCGCCTGATCGAGCTGGGCAACAAGCTGCGCACCTCGGGCCAGACCTCGGCGAATGCCAAGTCATCGCGCTCCCATGCCGTCTTCCAGATAGCACTCCACCTGCCCGATACCTGGGGTCCCTTCGGCAAATGCTCCTTCGTGGACCTGGCGGGTAATGAGCGGGGAGCGGACACGCAGTCGGCGGATCGCCAGACTCGCATCGAGGGTGCCGAGATCAACAAGTCCCTGCTGGCTCTCAAGGAGTGCATTCGGGCGCTGAGTCGCCAGTCCGGTCACCTGCCCTTCCGGGGCTCCAAACTCACCCAGGTGCTACGCGACTCCTTTGTGGGTGGCAAGAAGAACAAGACGTGCATGATAGCCATGATTTCGCCGGCTATGAACTGCGTGGAGCATACCCTGAACACTCTGCGCTATGCCGATCGGGTCAAGGAACTGGTGGCCAAGGACGATGACTGCCAGGAAGCCAATGAAGAGAAGTATGAAGAAGAAAGACAGCCATCGCCCCATCACGGGGAGCCAGAGATGTACGAAGAGGAGGAGAACCCTTATGACGATTATTACGAAGTCGACGGCTACGACGGCGACAAGAGCCATTGCATAACCATATCGTCGGACGAACCCAGTTATCCCAGTCCCCGCAACAACATGGACCTCCTACCTCCATCCAATCTGAGCCCCCGCCAGTCCTTGTCGCCTCGCCAAAACTTGTCGCCCCGCCAAGCCTTGACGCCCCGCATTAAGATCCTTGAAGTGGCCAAGCAGCACGGAGCCATGATCAACAGTCTGGAGAGCTTTGTGCGAACCTTCAAGAATCTAAATTCACGAGAGAACTTCGAATGTTACGTGAGCACCTTGGAGAAGCCCATCCAGGACCTGGCCAATATGGTGAACACTACCAGGAAGCTGGTGACCAACTACAATACGCAGAATGGCAATCAGGACCAAGACGAAATGACGAATCGAGAGGAGGGCGACTACTAGTCCTGGCCAATCAGCAACCAACCAGTATATCAGTATCTATATGTTTATACATTTCCAAACAAGTCTCCTCCATTTGACTTCTGCGGAGACCCTTCAACGACTGCCATTGCCTCTATTCGATAAACCATCAGTTAATGAAAATTCAGCCGCGAATCTAGTCCTTTTTTTTCTCACAGCTCCTCCATCTGTGCGGCACTCAAGTTTCACTTGAACTCGCTGAGGTAAAATAAAAACTTTTGCGCGGATGGAGTTTCTCGTTTTCGTTTTCCCTTCTTTTTTTTTTATACAGCTTCTCTGTGCAGCCACGCTCTCTGATACAAATTTATGACCGTCCAAAGTGTAATCAACAACAAAAGAAACGAGGGTAGCTCTGGGGGTGGTCGGTGGATTTGTTGTTAACTTGGTTAACTGGCAATATTCGGCGGCGTCATGTGTAACAGGTTACGGGCGTAGAAGTTGCCGATGGAAGTGCAAAAAACTGGGCAAAACTTTTCGACTGCCATAAAGCAAAGGAAAAAGAACGGTTTCGAGTTGACTTTAGGGCAAAAACGGTAACAGGTTGCGAGCAAAGACAGTATAAACCTTAAGATGCGTAACGCCATACGATTCTTTGTCGTATTATAAAGTTTTCTCAAAATGTTACTCATCTTGATTATTATAAGATCTTTGTGTCAAGATTCCAGGGTTTCAGTCATTGCTGCATTCAAGAAATTTGGTTGTTTTAAGAAAGATGTTGAGATATTTTTAAATTCTTTTAGAATACTAAACCCTTGCTGCACTAGAAGGATTGCATTTATTTTATTTTCATTCATTTTTCTAAGAGTGGTTCTCTTAGTTCTTTCCTTGCTACTACCAATCCTTTATACTTGTGTTTGGAATGTGTTCTTTATGTCCGTCAAAGTCGTTGAACATGATGGTTAGCTCTCCGTAATTGTTGTACATATAATCAAAGATCTCTTGGTATCGCGCGTTCACCTTTCGATTGGAGGTGATGACCACATTCTCAAAGTTTTTGCAGGTGCCTTGAGTGGTCCAATTCAGGGAGCCGGTCATAACGATTCCACGGCGATGCAAGAGACTGGCCGCCTTATTCCTCTCGTCACTGTCCAGCTGAAGAATCCGCTGCTCCCCATCTATGATGGCGAACTTGTGGTGCATAATGGTTCTTTCGGCGGCCACGTGAATGGGAATGCAGTGAGAGCAGAGCTGCCGCATTTTGGAACCGCGAACGCTTACCATTTCGGGATCAGTGACAATGCGCACGTTGATGCCCCGGTACCAGGCGGCCAATACAGCGTCAAATATCTTTCCATTGGTGATAACGAGATGGGCGATATCCATGCACACCTTGGCATTGTCTATATAGGAAATCAATCGATTCACACGGCAGTGTTCGCAGTATTTCCTCGGACACTTTACGTCCTTGTGCTGTTCGTAACACTTCAAGGGTCGATTGTTGAAGACAATCACATCAGTCAAATCCGGTTCCTCTTTGCAAGCGATTATAAATTGACCACAAATTGCCATGAATTTCTGAAACAAAGTCAGCACATGCAGCCAACTTTTGGGAAGTGATCAATTATTTAGGTTTTTTTCTTTCAATATATAAACTTTACTCACCAAAGGCAAAGGTACGCAATTCCTGATTTAAGTGCTTGCATTGTCTTCTTTAGCTTCGCGAAAAGTAATCTCAATCTCTTGAAAGTTTTGACGATTTGTCTATAAGCCTTATTATGGTTTGTACCGAAAGCTGGTCACACTGTTGGTCTTCTGAACCAAAATACATTGAAAGGTCATTGCCCTAAGGCAGCTATGGAGGATATTACAATTTTAGGCAAATTTGGAACAATGGAAGTGGTACAAGAAATCATGGGTATCAAGAAGGCAGCTCTACATTAAGGTATTTCAGTTTCAGAATGTTTTATTACTATTAAATCAATAGTTAAATATTAAGTGTAAAATAACAAAATAAAAATTAATTAACTCTTCTACAAAGTTCATTGTAAAACCATCCTTTGCTAAAGCCTTTTGCAAACACAATCTTCTACAATCATTAAATAAACCAACAAACAAGATCTTTAAATGGTGCAACAGAAGCCGCTCAAAACTCTTCAAAAATTTAACTCGAATAACAATTACTTGAAATTCATTAGGAATGGCTTACAAATTGTTTACCGAGTCGTGAACTTGCCTCGGTACATTCTTGCAAAACTTTAAAGTGTCAACGCTGATGATGACGAGAGGACGGAGCCGAGGATGACGACGAAGCCCAACCGCAAGCAGCTGTAGACAATTTCCTTTTGTTCCCTGGGCTCCGTCACACTCTCAATGTCTCTCTGCCCAAGTAAATGTAAAATTTTCCCCAGATGCTGAAAATTGCAACTAATTCCATGGAAACTTTTCCCCAGAACTTGCGCCGCACACACAAAAACACACAGGGGGAGATCTCTCATTTGGAAAACTTTAAAATTAGTTAAGTTCGAGCTGAGATATCCAATAATGCAGCCCCAAAATGCGAACAAACAAATTCATCTGCGACTTCAGACTTGCTTACATTTGAATGGCTCGGTTTCGAGTTGGGTTAGGTCTGGGTCTGGATTTTGGTTTCAGTTGGGCTCGGGCTCGGGTTCGGGGCATATATTTGCATCAACTTTTGCTTTGATGTGGCCTCAGATTTGCGGTATATGTGTAGAAGGACGACTACCCACACAAACTTGATCCGAAAACTTTCAATCAAATTAGCCCAATGCAACGCACATCGGACGCTGGAGGCGGGAATTTTGAGTTACAGCTAAGGACATTGCACATTACTTAAAGTTTATTATAATTACTGATTAAAAGGGATCTAATTAAAGAAGATTTTTATTAAAGCATAAAGAATTTAAATATGTAGGAAAATGAAGTGTAGTGTGAACATGGTATTGAAAATAATATCGATAAGCAATAGGTCTATAGAGGCAGCGATTAAATTCAAAATAGAGAAATCACTTTAAAGAAGAATTCTATCTGAATAAAATGTCCTGCTATATAAGAAGCAGCTTAGGTAATAGAGATATATTTATATATAGAACCCAGTCTGTCGCCCTTCCCGTTTTCATTTGTATAATGACTGCTAAGTTTTTGCAGTTGTTCTAATGAGGAAGCCCGTTTAGGAGCTCCCCGAAATACATACTTTCCGCTCATTGTGGCTGTTGAAGAGCTTTTGTTTTCCTTTAGGAGAGAGAGAGGGGAAAAAGTGAAAGTGCAGCGCTGAATTTTAACAAAATTTATATGGAACAGCAGAGTAGCAGCAGCAGCAGAAGCAGCAGCTGCGAACGAAGTTAAAAGGACAATTTACCTCCTTCTACGTCTTGGCTTGGTGGAATGCATGAAAGGGAAAAGCACAAAAACATTTTCACGTTTTGTGTCCCCTTCGCCCAACTTTGTTGGTTTTTCCTAGTTGCCTTTCTTGCTTGCCTTGCCAGCCTTTTCTTGTGGGTTTCGTTTTAAGCCAGGCCAAAAGCACTGCAATGCCAAAGAATTTAAGGGGGTTGCGGCTAAGGGGAAGGCGGAGGTGGAAGGGATGCTGCTTGGTTTCAACTCGAAGCAAAACACTTAAGTTTTAACCCAAATTGTTGCCAACAAAGCGGTTTGTCTAACATTCTTTTTGAGCAAAATTTTGTGAAAAAGTGTTTTTCCAACGAGACCGTACCGCACACACACACGAACACACATGTCCTCTCTCTCTTTCTTTATATAAAGCCGTGAACGAACATCCAAAGAGTAAACAAGGCATCCGAAGAGCTAAGGGCCAGCCTTGGATCTGCCCCCAAAGCTAAGTAACAATAAACGTCGGAGAGAAAAGGGGAAAAATTTAGCTAAAGAAAAGGGCATTTTTCTTTGCAGACTAAAGCTAGTGGGAGCAGGACTTTCGGGGATATCAATGAAGGAACAGAGTTCTTAAGTGGGATTTTGGGAAGTCTTTCATTTACGGGAAGTAGCATTAATGGTTAGGCAAGTGAAAATAAAACAAAGGACTCTAAAAGGTATAAGATATTAAGCCATAAAATGTTATGTATCGTATAAAATATTATTTAAAAACAATATAAGATTTTCTATAGCTTATTTATCCTGTATATATAATAACTGTTCTTCAGGTTAGTAATATTAATAAAATCTCTTTAAATAAGAATAAATTTAATCGTGTATAAAATGCAAAAGTGGAACAAAGGACCATGTCCAGCTGTGCGACAATGGCTGCGAATGCAAATGGCATTCTGCCTGTTTGGACCAACATAATGGCCAACCGTCTAAACCCTTTTTTCACATCCCTCACACACATCCTTCCCCGCCAAAAATGCACACTTCCCGCAGGGTGTTAGCCATGTCTGATGCCTCATGTCTGGCCTGCCTGCCAGCGACATGTTGACCTTAAAAAACTTGACGTGTTGCAAATGTTGCAAAACAACTCGAGGGCTTTCGACTTGAGCACTTTTTCAGTTCTGTTCAGTGTTCAGTGCTCAGTGCTCAGTGTTCACTGTTCGCTGTTCGCTGTTCGGTTCGCTTTTGATGGCGATGGTGCACAGTCGGTCCGTCCCTGTTTGACGCACATGAAGTGCCGCACTTGAAATATGCTTTTTTGCCTCTGGCCAAAAGGGAAAGCGGGTGAGTGGCGGAGAGCGGGGGGAGCTGGGTGTGGAAATGTGTTTTGACAAGTGTCACTTATGCGTAGCTACTATGAAATATGCAAAACCCCGCTCCGTCTGTGTCTGTGTGGCTTGTTGCTATAATTGCAATTGAGGAAAATGCAAAGGAAGGACGGGTTCCACGGGGCGGATGAGCTATATGCAATGGCTCTGTGTGATCAATACATTTATCGAGTGCTCAACAGAGAAAGCATGAGAGAGAGAAGCGACAGTTGGTGACGTGCAAAAAGGATGTAATTAATTTGCACCCAAGGACTTTGGCAATGACAATTTGAATGAACTATAAAATAGACACTGCTGGGAATAGACGAGTGTAATGCCCAAGGGTGTTACATAGTCAAAAGAGGGAATGTTTTAGATAGATAGACAGATAGTCTGGCACTTAAAAAAATTGATATAATATAAGCTAAGAGTATGCTTAAAATTACTTTTATATAATAATACTTTAAAATTAGTCAAACAGAAGAAAAAAATGCCATACTTAAAACAAATCAGTTTTATTTTATAGCCCTCTTTCTACCACTCAAAATTAAGGTTTTAAAATCCTAAAAGTCTCTTTTCTTCTGATAACCAACTAAATTCTGATTAAATATTCAATACAACTTATTATTTATTCAATGCCTACTAATTATAATTAATTTTCCATTTTCTTCATAATTTCCAATGCGCAATGGACAAGCTTAATCGAAAGATAAGCGCTGACTTAGAACCTCAAAGCATTTAAACCACCGCCAAATGGAGCTCCGGCCAGGGCTTACTATATAAGCACAGTGCTAACTTTATCGGGCAAAGGTCAGGGGTTAGGGGAAACACCTAATCTGCCCCCTCGCGCAACCTTATATTAAATCCATCCGCAGCCAATTGAAATCGCCCCCCGAGTTCAGTTGGGTTTAGTCGCAGGCGGCGGCACCGGGCACTCCACAAATTACCAAACAAAACCGAATCCCCCAGTGGAACCAACAAGTTTAGAGCCAAAAGGCAGACGGGCGGAGCAGAGATAACTCGCTGGCATTTAATATGCGAACCTTTTCCGTGCTTAAATTTCACAAATAGAGAGAGACCAGCAGGGGTGGACCCAGGAAGGGGCCGCGCACAAAAGCCATTCGGTCCTCCTGGGACTTTGCTATAAATATTAAAGCAAAGCAGCACCGAATCCGGTGCAAGAGAATATTTAATCTATATATATATACTATATATATTTTGATATGAATTTAAGACCGACAATTCCCTGGGCAGGTCAGTGTTCACTTGAGCTCGGATCGCGGCGTATACGTAATGCGCCCATTAATATTTAGGCCACGTTAAAGCCAAAGAGTCGAGCTAAAAACTTTAAAGAATTCTGTGCCAAAGCGTTCCCTTAACCCCTGGCACCGCCACAGTCTGCTCTGCGAGTCATTTGTCAGGGGGTTAAAGTTTTGCTCCAAACTGGAGCAATGCTCTGTTAATTAGCATTTTACCGCAATCAAACGGGGTTTCTGCCTGCCACCCAAAAACCCAAACCCCAAGTCCAAACACCACTGGCAAATGGCAAAATGGCAATTGGAATGTAAACTGCGATAAATGTAAGGGGTTCTGTTGCTCCTCTGCAACTGCTCCTCTGCTGCTCCGCCATTCTGTATCTTGGCCATCTCCAGAGGAATTAACTTGGCTATATGGTAATGTGTAATTCAATTGCCCTTAATCATGAAATATTCCAGGCTTTCCCCCATTGGGATTGTGCTTATTATTTCTGTTTTGCAATGGAAAGAAATTAAGTGAAATTAAATGGGTAAAAATCCTAGGGGAGTTGTGTTTTGTGTGTCCTTTGAGAAAGTTTTTAAAGAATATTTTTTTATTTCTGTAAAGAAACTTCTTATTTTTGGTGGGTTTTACCAAAGAAAATATAAGTTTTAGGCGAGATACAGCACCAAAAAAATCATACAGCGTTACGTTATAAAATTAAGTCTGGAAATTATTTTTGAAGAATTATTTTAGAGATTTTAATGAGGTTTCAAACTTCTAAGGTTTCTTTTTAAGCAGTTTTAAGAACGTGTTAATTTGTTTCCGGTTCTGATACTTTTTCCTTTCGCTTGCCACCTTTACTTATTTATCATTTTATATTTGCAATTTGCAAACTGGTTCCGACAATTGCCGCAACGAGTAAATATAATTCTTCCCTTTTTTCAGGAATTAGCATAGCAAACACTTTGTAGTGTCGCCGCCTAACCAATCCTTTGCCCTGCAATTTTCCTGCATAGTTTTTCACACCTTTTTCCTTGTTTGCTGTGTCAGGCGGAGGCATTCAGGTCAAATGCGTATAAATTTTAAGCCAAAAACACACACACACACAGACAGTCGGTGTCCTGGGGATATGTGAGGGAAAAAAGGTTGGGGTTTTCCTGCGAAATCAAAGGCAAAGGCTGGAAATTGAGATCGAGAATGGCAAACGCTTAGGAGCAATTACAAATTCCGGTTCTGTCATCCACGGCTCTGCCGAAGCGGAAGTCATTATCGTGGCAAACAAAACCTAATAGAGATAGGGGTTGGGGTTGGGATTGGAGAGATGGCGAGATGGGGGCACCTGGGCCTCTGTTAACCCCCCAGTGGCCCCCGGGCTAACCGCAGGAACAACAACTGTAACACGCCATTACATACATTTGCGACAACTTGGGTGTTCTTCGGGGCGGGCTTTGGGTTCTCTCTCTTCGTGTGGCTATGGGTTTTGTCCTCATTATCGAGTTAATTATGTGTGTGTGACCGTCTTTATCCGGTAGTGTGAGTGTGTCTGTGTATGAGAAGGAATTACAGCAGTGCTTCCATTGTTGGCCAGGACATTTCGCCTTCGGATTTCGGATTTAAGGGGGTTTCTTGGCTCTCAGTTTGTTTGCCATTGATTCGGCACTAAGAGAAAATAGGTGTGTGAACACTACACTAAATTTTGAGTAAAAAATTAGTTCAAGAAGTTAGGTAACACTTATAAGAGTTTGCGAAATTCTAACTTGGGAATTCTATGCATTTTATTATTTTATTTTTATCGTACAATGATTTTAGACTTTTCCCTATTATTATAATAATTTAATAATATTGATGAAATAATTGGAAGGATATTAAAAATTAAAACAAAAATACTATTTGAAGATGTGTATAGATTTTCCCTAGTAATACCTGTATTTTCCCCAAGTGTCTGTTTGTGTGTGTTTTTGGCCACCCATCCAATTTTCCGGCCAAAGTTTTGCACCTTTCGTTTCGATTGTAATTAATTTGCAAGGCGACTTCCCTAATGATGTGGTTCGTGGTCTATTTAAAGTGATGAATGTCGCCGCACGCCGAGTAAATCTTCCTCCCTCCCGCTGCTGGGACTATTTTTTGCCCACCTATATCTTAACGCCTATCGTGCTATGCTGGAAATATGTTAACCCATCATTTACACCAAATAATCGGGGATTTCGCATCTGTTTGTTGTCGTTTTTTTCCCCCACCTTCCGTCCGTCTTTTTTCCCCCTCAGAGTTGGTAGACCCAACTCAACATTTCCGATCCTGAAGGTTAATTACATTTATCCAAAACGCAACTGAACCCGCAGGACATTGACTTAATTTCCCTGGCGTTTGTTTTTCTTCTCTCCCGTTTTCGCAGTATTTTCCTTTTTTTTTTGTGCTGTATTTTTGCTTTTTCTGTTTGCTTTTTAATTTTTTTAAATGCTCGAAAAAAACGTCGAGACCAAAGTGCTGCCAGCAATTTCCTCTATCTTTCCCGCCGCCAACCCGCTTTCATCTTCATTTTTTTTTTTCGCTTTTCCGTAATGCTCGTTGAAGCGCCTAAATGGTAATTAAAAATTGTTGCATTGCCGCTCGAATGCGTTCGCTATTTATGTAGTTCGCGGGGCATTTCGTAATTTCTGGCGGACTCGCACAGAATTTAAAGGTTCAGTGGGATTAGCGTTTGTTAAGGTTTTTATTTTTCTAGATTCTCTGTTGTGTTGTATTTCTTAGAACTTTATTGAAATTGTAATGGAGGGTGATGTGGCGAAATTGATTTGGGCTTAAGGAAAATTTAAAAGACGTTACTTGAAATCTTACTTAGTTTAAATAGGAATTCGGCAGAGAATTTAATTTAAAAATTTTTAAAAGAGAAAGTTGCTTTATTTTAATTGTAATCTTTTATAAAAATGATTTAAGATAGATAACTTTGTTTAAATGAAAATCAAGCAAGGAATTTAATTAGAAATATTTTAAAAGAGAAAGTTGCTTTATTTTAATTGTAATCTTTTATAAAGCTTATTTTACTTAAATAACTTAAGTGAACAAAACCATATAGACCCCGGTTTCTTTTCTTATACAACCTCCCCAATTCCCATATTCCTTTAACTTTTATATACATTTCTTTGACAGAAACTTCTTTAGCTTTCATAAAACACTTCAAACTAAACTTTTCGCTCCCTTTTTGACTACATTTTTGGACGTGAAAACACCTTGCTTTGGTCTCCTGGAAATTGCCAAATCGAATGCATTGCCAAAATAAATTCTGATTTGACAGCAAATAATCGACAGAGGAAAGTTGGCAAGTTTTTCGAGGTGTCAGCCAGCCAGCAGCACACGTTCCAAAAGGACTTCAAAATGGGCGGAAAAAGGGGGAAATGGAGTTGAAGAGAAAAAAAAAAGTGGAAAGTTGGTTATGTAACGCTGCAGTATAGTTGGCTTAATCCGGCGCCAGTTGCAGCTGCAGTTGTCCCGAAGTTGGCATCCTGCGCATCCCTAATCCAAATCCTAATCCTAATCCACGCAATTCAAAGGGGCAAAAAACCACAGCAGCGTTGTGAAACACAAGGCACAAAGTTATGGGTGTGTTTTGTGTGTGTGTACTTACCCTCTTCCTTCGCCCCACTTGCTGTCCATTCAGGCATTGCGGGCTTAAATATTTAATTTCATTACGACAGGACCCCACACACACCCACACACTCGGCGAAATGTAAGCGAAATGCGGAGAGGAAGAGATATCAGGCATTCATCATTCATTGAAAAGGGCAAAGAAGAAGAAGAAGCTGAAGGAGCGGAAAAAGGAAGGCAGCTGGAGAAAGGAAACATTTATGTGGCTTTCTTTATATATACCACATATTATATATGAAAACCCACAGCCGGTACTGCCTTCCTTTGACTCGGCTGCATCGTGAAATGCTTCGCTTTATTTCACTTCATTCTGCGCTTTGAGAGCTCGTTGGCAAAATGTGAAGAGGGAGCTTTGGGGTCTTCCTTCCTTCCCTTCCCTTCTCCCGCCAATTATAATTATGAAATTGCTAATAATATGTGAAATGCTGATGTCTTGACATACTCGTCATGTCCTTGACGTTCCCATTGAAACGAGAGTGACACAAATTGAAGTTAATGCGAAATATGTTAACCGATGTCGTTGAGGCTTTTAGTCGTTACTTGAAATTACAAAAGGAATTTCTTGCTTGCCTTTTATATTACTTTTCTTTTTATAAATGCAAAATATATCCTTCTTTTTACTTAAGCCTCTAGTTTTAAGGTCGCATCCTGCGGCTATGGCTGTCATGTCAAGAAAACTTACGTGGGAACCCAAGGCAGGCATTGCACTTGATATTCCCTCCTTTCCTTTGAATATACAACAACATTTTTGGGCGTCGGCCATAATTTTGTCAATAATATTTGTTTGTTTTGGCCATAAATGCAAGTTTTGGCTTTTTATTAGTGGTTCCAGCCATTCGCCTTTATTTCGGCGTGTCAATGGCAATGGGGCCGGTTCCTTGGAGATATGGCCGGGAGGGTGTCTCGGTATCCGCCGATATTGATATACTAGCTATAGTCATGCAATGCGGCAAATGATAAACAGCAACGCCTTCAATAACAGTTACAATTGTGAACTCTGGCAGGGGCACAGGTGAGCAGATGAAAGGGAATTGCTCCGTTTTTGGGGGGTGAGGAGAGTAAATGAGGTAAGAGCCAAACTATAAATAGATGTCTCAATGGAATTATTCCGATACATGCAATAGAAAGTGAAATGGATACCGAATTTGGCAGTCAAATAATAGAGGGGAAGTATGGTATTTAAAGGTTTAAATTTCAATACACAGATAACCATTCAATAACAGCTTTATGAATAATCAATGTGTCTTATCAATTTTAACTGACCAAAGACCAGTGGCCAATTCAATTAGTGATAAATAACCAAACCACACAAATGCTAAGCCATAGATACGAAAACAGCTGTTGCTTTGAGCCCAGTTAAGCTCTCTGGCCGTCAAATAAACTGAAATTGAGTCAGTACTTCTTGGACTCTTCAGCGAAATAGTAAAGTTCTTTTTACGAACAATATGACAGACAGTGGGAACTTTACAGCCACCGACGGTAACGGTTAAGTTCTCAAGTTCCGGCTATCTAAGTGATGAGTGGTACTTGTTTTAGGGTCCAAGGAGGAGCAGGCCCATAACAATCTGATGATGGTTATAGCTACCGTAACTTGGCTATTGCTAAGCTGCTTAAGTGAGTTGTTTTCTTTTTGAATATAGTAATGTCAGGGGAGTCATGAAAATATATTTGAATTTGGAGAAAGAATTTACTTAAAATTTAAAATATCTAAAAGTCAATGAGAATAATAAAAAGCATTTAATATATTTTATTTTCTTTCTATTTGATGATTTCAAGTCTCCAAAACATTTATATGGCCTCCCTGATTGCTATTTTAATGGTATAATTTTTTGATTAATAATAATATTCCCTTTCCCTAGCTCTCTTCATTTACTGCTGCAATTACTGGCAAGTTTTGCGGCCGCTTTCCCGACGCAACCGTGAGGAAACCGAGTCGCCTCACAGCACCCTGCTAACCGTGCATGATTAGCAGGGGAAAAAAGCTAAAAGAAACCTTAACAAAGAAGCCCGAGGAAATGGCGGAAAAGGGCCACCAGTAGCAGCTGTTGAAGATCATCCTTGGCCGGGGCCTTGACACTGGCCATATTGCCCCTGTGTGCACCAACAGCATCAGCATCAGCAGCAGCAGCTTCCATTTTCCATTTCCATTTCCGTTTCCGTTAAGTTAATTCCACACGACAACAGATAAACAAAAAACGAACAGAAGAAAAAAAAGAGTGAACGGAAAATTCCATGTGTTGCTATTTCCCTTTTTTTCTAAAGCGTGTCCTCGCTCCTTGCTGTGTTTAGTTTACATTTTCCCTCTCTCATCTCTGGCCTGGCCAAAAATATTTTATTTCCCTCGGCTGCCAGGGCAACAAGCCGGCAAAGGAAGCCTTTCCGTCCGTCCTGAGATATTTGCAGCTCTCGAGCTTTCATTTCTTTTGCTGTGCGGGAGGGAAAAGTGAAAAGCGAAAAGCATCTTTTATGCAAATTTAGCAGGTGGGCGGTGCGGCAGCAGGCCGGAGCCAACATGACTTCCGCTCCTTAACTGGCTTAATGTTGCCCAGGTAAAACAGGCAGCAAGCAGCAGCAGCAGCAAAAAGCAAAAGAGTTCAGACCGAGTTTAAAAGGAATCCCCGAAAAAAATGGCAAAAAATAATATTATTAGATTAAAGCTGAGAAAAGTTTAAGGTGGAAGGGTAAACCTTTGAAGTTACGTGTATCTTGATTTATGCATAGCAAAAGTCACTTACGATTCTCCCTGAAAGCACATATATTTGAGGAACTTACTATTGGGAATAGAAAGTTTCGTAGAATTGCCATTTTCTTAAATGAAAATGAAGAGCTTTCATGTAGAAATTCAAATTCAAATTAAAATTCATATTTCATTTGAGAATATTTTATTTGAATTTAACTGGAATCGAAAGATACTAGAAAATAGCATTTCTGAGTTGTTTTTATTTCGCATTTAATTTTTCGCAGAAATATATTACATTGAAGTATACTCCAGGGTACCTAAGGCACATATCTTTTAATAAATAATAACCAAGAATGAATTCTAGAAAGCAGTATGATTTATTAAGGTTTAATTAAAGAACAAATTTGAACCCTTAACTAACCATTTCCAAAAATATATCCTGTCTTAAACGAAGCCTAAATTTAAGCCCCCTTTAAGTACCCAACTTTTGCGTAAGTTCGTTTTTTCCTCCTCCGTTAAGCCGCAACAATTATCCGTAACCCATTTACGGTGGCACACATCATTACCATTCACCATTCGCCGCCGGAATCAACCTGTTTTCCTGGATTTCACCCACCTCAACCTCTTTCCTGAACCTTTAAAATTTCGTCAGACCAAAATCGATTTGCCCAAGGCCTGCCTCCTTTCTGCCATCACATAACTCTGGCCAAAAGCAAGGCTAGTAGGAGTTGACTTCACAATCAGAAAAGGAAAGAGGGAGCGGGAACGTACTGAGGAAAATCGACTGGCAAAGAGGTAAACTCTTGAGAAAAGTTTTCGCCGGCACCAAATCAAATGCCGATTATCGCCCAGTTAGTTGCACTCACAAAGAAACCGGGAAATCCGTTGAATTGAGAGGGAGAAAGAGAGAGAGAGGGTGGAGGTGACATGGTAGTAGCTCCAATTTCGTGGCCTGGCACGGGCTTTGCCATCTGCTTTTCAGGAGGAGAGACGACCACCAACAGAAACCTACGACGACGACTGTTCACTCATTATCGGCGTGTTTGTTTTATGAAGGTCGTTTCCAACAGCCCGCACAAAAGGATTCGGGCCACGCACGCACAGACATCGTCAGTGTCGTCACCCCATTCCCCGGTTCCCAATCCCCCCCAGCACCCTCCTTCATATTACCTCCTTTTACCGGCTCAAGCTTCAAGCTCCCCTCTGACAATCTTTGACGAGAGTACACTTAAAAAACACGAGACTAAAGTTGCTTCTTATCTTTGGGTTTTAAAAATAATAACAAACTCTTAAATACAACAACAACTATATTTATTTTTAAATATTAAACAAAGAATTTATATTAATTAATAGATTCTTCTCTCATAAATTATTCTAATATTACTTTCTTTTACAACTTTTCCTGCAGTGCCTTTTGCTGCCATTTTTGGCCATTGTTATCTGGTTGCGTTGCTGTTGCCTTTGCTTTTGGTTCTTCATCTGCTTATACGGCTTTTCCTTTCTCTCCATTTTCCTCTCTGTTAGCCAGTTTTCCCTTCTAGCCTCTTGTGTTGACACTTTGCGTTATTGTTGACTGGTCCATCTCGGTGATATCTTTGATAAATCTCGGCTTTCGCTTGTCCAAGTAACCAAAAATTTGTCCCAACTTCAGCAAGTGCTAATAGCAAACACAGCAAAGGCAAAGGCAAAGGAAACGAAGGAAAACTGGGAGGAAAAGCCAGCTCAAGTTCATCATAATTGCTTATGACGATGAGTCGAGGAAAATCTGTTTCTCAGCCTGGCTTGCCATTGGAGGAGGCTGCGCATTAAATTATTTCTCATTATTGACAGTTTATCAAATTGATTTAACAAACTGCCCCCCGAGCAGCCCCTTGATATTGTGCGATTTTCCCCTTCAGTGTTGCCCCTCTACTATCCCCCCTTTCGAAGGCAACTTAAGTGTTCGTGATAAATGTTATGGCTGTTTGCTAGCTTCTTTTCCTTCCTCCCTCCCCCATCTCTCTATCTAAGCTTTAATGTGCTTTTGTTGCTTCTAGCACTGGCTGGTAGTGTGCGTGTGTACAGTGTGTGGAATTTATGTAATGCCCGAAAGTTGAAGCATACTTTTCGGCTGTTTACTTAATGTTCCTGCTGCTGCTGCTACTGCTGTTGCTGCTGCTTCTCCCAACATTTTTAGTTAATTTTAGTTTGTTTGCTGAGAAAAGAGGGACGAGAGCTGCAAAAACTGACTAAATGTTTTATTAATTTAAACACAAAGCCAAAAGTTTTGCAGTTTTATGTATATTCTGCCATGTAATTCAGGTTTTTTTTTTCAGAGAGACTTTGAGTAATGTGCAAGTCGAGTCCAGCGGGGAATAGATATAATATGCACATATATTATATATTAGGTCTCTCAAGGTGCTCTCTTTGCTTTTAATTATTACAGAGTTTTGAGCCAAGTTTTGATAATATTTCTTTAAGGAAAAACATTACAAAAATCATCAGGATTTCTAAAAACCTTAAAAAGGTGTTTTAAAGTATGTCACTTAACCTGAATTGGCTACTTTTAGACACCTTCTTAAATGCTTTTGAATCGCTAGTTGTTTTAGAGACACCTTAATATATTAATTCATATTTTATTGACAACTCCTGGGCACACCTGTTTTATAGCACATAAATTCTCAGCTGTGAAACCCGTCTTCCTACATTATTCATCAACCCACAAGTATATAATATATATTCACCATTTAATGGTGAACAACTTGAAGGTATTTGTGAATCTATAGTCAAGGCAAGTGGCATAATCCTCTGGTCGGAATTATCAATCAAAAGGCAATTTCTGGCGCTGCCATGGCAATAGTTCGCTCTCATTTCCCTTCACAACAGGAATATGAAATAATAATGCAGCGGAATTGAATTGAATTGTGAGCCTTGCCTCCTTCGGCTCCTGCTGCTGCAGCAGGACACTTGAGAGGATGCGTCGATTCGAATCGATTGGCAAAAGCGGCTTTTAACAAGTAGATTTGATGTGGTATTCCTTTCCCCAGCAAGGAAGTTGTTTGTTATATACAATATTGTTGTATTGTATTGTCTTGTCCTTGCCAGCTCATAATTAAGCCCAGGCTGCCTGCCAGGATGGAGTGCATATCAAACACATCCTGGGGCATTTGGCTGCGTCTCAAGTGGCAGGAAGACGTCGCAACAGGGGGCTTCGCATCTAGCTTTCCACCCTTTTGTCTCGCTGAAAATGCCATTGACAATGGCGACTTCTGTCAGGATTGTCACGTCCTTGTCACCCACACGAAACATAAAAAAAAAAAATAGAAAAAAAAAGTAAGGAAGAGAGCTAGGAAATGCGAGGAGAGCAAACAAGCTTCTGACAGCGTCTGAAGAGGAGGACAAAAGGTTTCAAATCCGACTGATTCCAGCCAATTTGTTTGTTTATTTCTGTTTGTTTTCCATAACAGTTACACAAATAATCCCTCAGTTCCCAGGCTCCTTGCCTCCTGGTCACTTAATTGCCCGGCAATTTGCCATTCTTCATGAGTTATGCATTATTTTCCATCTATTTCCACTCGACACCAAAGACGACTCTCGACTCTCTCTAATTTCTGTGTTGACTCTTAAATAATTGATTTGCCAAGAAGATAACTGACTGAATGCCTCTGCCGTGCATATTTTTCAAAAGTCATTGCCAAAATGGTTAATTAAATATTTACTTGGACAAACGTTGTAGTAAAATGTTGATTAATTATTTAGGATTTTCCTGTACGACAAGGAAAGGGGCGAGAGGACACCCGCTTACCATATCCGTAGATGAAATAGCATCTCGATTTTGGCAACTTTTGACTGCTGTTTTTGTTAAGAAACTTGCCCGAAAAGTTTTACCCACCCACACGGTCTGGCTTTTCCCTGATTTCCCGACATGCCGACACTTGTTTTTCGGGGCTGAGGTCTAAGTGATTTAGGCTAAACTTTTCCTTTTTTCTTTTTTTGTTTCTCCCCGGAAATGTAGCGGGAAAAACTTTTGTTGCTCTGCATAATCGTCGTGTCGGGAACGAAAAAGAAGGATTTACCCGCTCTAAGTGCATTACGAAACAATCAATAAATTTACTTGGTGGAACTAAAGGGAGTGTAGGAGCAGTACTGAGCTCAACTCCAGGAGAGAGTCCTGCCAGTGCCTGTAGCTGCTCCATGTTTATGCGCCGCTTATGCTGGGGATTATGTGACATGTGGGCATACGCATATATACTAATGCTATATTCCTGGCCACGTGCCTGAGCTTGACGCCGCCGTAGTCCTAGCCCAGTTGAGTCGTAATTCATTTGCATAACATTAACGGGCAGGCGGATGCCATAACATGGTCCACATGCCAGGGCTCTAAACCGGGGGGGCCAGCAACCAAGTTTAAATAAAATATTTATGCCAACGAATTAACCGTAAACAGAGGAGTTCCGGGGCACCGACTGTGTGGGTGTTGAATTGGCTTACGAAGGGTCCTGTATCCTTTATGGCCTGCAGCAGGATGGATGCGGTATCCTGTAACCTTTTGAGTGAAGGGATATATATTTGTTATTTAATATTTTGGGAGCAGAAGGTAAAGGTTATTTAAACCAAAGACAGTATAATCCGGAATCCTTTTTAGCTTGCTTATTTCCGGATTTAATCCGGATTTAGTTTCTGAAAATCTTTTTCTTCACCCAATCCCTTTCAAATAAAATCTATATGTTTCATTTATACATTCACAGCTTTATTTCTTCGAAAATCATTGACAAAGTTATTGAAATTTCATATGATTGATCATCGTTTTGATCACTTTACTTCTTGAGCAGAGTGGAGACAACAGCCGGGGCGGCGTAGGTGGAGTAAACCGAGGGCGAGGCCACATAAGAGGCGGAGTACACCGAGGGAGCAGCATAGACCGAGGGGGCAGCATAGGCGGAGTAGGTGCGGGGCAAGGCGGCAGCATAGGTGGTCACAGGAGCGGCAGCAGCATAAGTCAGGGCCGGAGCAGCGGCATAAGTGGCCACGGCAGGAGCCACAACATGAGCCTGGGCAGCGGCGATGAAGAGGGCCAAGCAGATGAGGAACTAAATAAAATAAATATATAAATAATAAATTAAAGGAAAATTGTTTAAATTCCAATATTAAATGGAAATATTAAATTCCCTTAAAAAGGACTAGAGCATCCTTCACTTCTCCTTAAAACTCCAAATCAACTCACCTTCATGTTGATTTTGGTGTTTTTTTTTTTTGTGTTCGACGAACGTTCTTGAAGATTGAAAGTGCGTTGACTGATGCTGTTCTCCAGCAAATCTCAAGTATTTATACCCCCAAGAGACCCAAATGCCAAGAACAAGTTCCCTTGTACAACATGCGGATGTGGAATTGGTAGCTAATCCTCCGAGCATTCCGTATCGAATGGATTAGCATTGTTCACCCGAATGTTTGTTTATTTTTACACTCCGTCAACAAACAGCAGGGGCGGTGGAATTTACAGACAGGTAGACAGGCGGACAGATAGACGGCCGACAGGTAATGAGAGCTTGATTGTTTGTCTGTGCCTTTTGGGTCAAGTTTGGTGACAAGCAAAAAAAGCGCTTTGATAATCGCGGTAAGCGAACGCTGATTCAAAAGGGAATCATGAAATAATTACGCTCAAACAGAAAGCGTAAGTGGCCCTCCAGCACTGGCAATCATTGTAATTTACGTCATCGAAGTGATTTTCAATTGTGGAAATCTGACATTGACATTGAACATGCAATTTTACAAATTATTGGGACTAGTTCAAGTGTCAAACTAAGAGAATCAATTAATGATTTATAGATAGTAGTAGATACTAAATGTTTTATTTAAAATTTTAAAAATTCGTTTAAGTCTTACATAAGGGTAAAACAAATTTTGTAGATTTTAAATTGATAATCAAACTAATAATTAAAAGCCATACCTAAGGCAAAATATACAACGCACTTTTAATATATTTTATTTTAAGTTTTTTACTCTTCTAATTTATTTCAAATTTTTACAAACACATGAATTTTGTATAAAAATTGCGTTAAGTACAGTTTCTGTCAAAACAAACGGTGCTTTTAAAGTTCTGGCAACTCTTGCGTTAAAAGTGTACAGTTGTGCTTACAAAGTTGGTGTTGTCTGGCAACACTATTACTTCCTCAGTGTGTGAAATTTATTTATCTTTTTTTTGTAAAATATTACAAAGTGAAAATGCATCGCCAAAAGGGAGCGTCTATGGTGTCAGAAACGCAGAAAGAAGATGATCTGCCGGATGATCTCACCGGAATCTGTGTGCAGCAGAAGAACCTGCGCACTTGGATACAGAAAGCAGTGAGTCCTCTATACCCACCCAAGGAAACCCTATTAAAGTCCTGCCTCTTAGCTGGCCTACTACTCGCGTCGCAACTTTGACAACTTTGTGCACCTTCTGGAGGCAGCCATTGCTGGATGCCTGAGGACCTACGCCTTTTACAAGGAAGATCTGGCAAGGGCCAATGTCCTGCTGGCGGCTCATTTCACCAGGCAGGCCTACAAGGAGTTGGGCAGCCGCAAGACCGCCTTACAGGCCAAGGTTACGAACATTCTCCGTCTGGTGGATGGAATGAAGCGCCCAGAGGATCGCCACATGCTCGTAACCATGGGCTATGCCCTAATGCTGACCCCTGGCCGGGCCCACGAGGCCGATGCCCACTTTGTCACCGTCCTGCGGCATGTGCCCAGCCATATTCCGGGACTGATTGGACGCGGCTGTTTGGCCTACAATCGCCAGGATTACATCGGGGCTCTGGGATTCTTCAAGAGCGTCCTTATGCACCAGCCCCGCGGACCGGCGGACGTTCGGGTGGGCATAGCCCATTGCTTCCTGAAAATGGGCAACCTGGACAGCGCCCGGCGTTCGTTTGAATTGGCCCTGGAGCACAATGGTCGGTGTCAGAACGCCCTGCTGGGCATAGCCATCCTAAAGCTCAATCAGCGAGAGAAGGCGCCGATCAGGGAGGGCATTAATCTGCTCTGTGCCGCCCATGAGCTGAATAATCGCCATCCAATGGTCCTCAACATTCTCGCCTCGCACTATTACTATGTGAGGGACTACAACAATGCCCCAACTCTGGCGGGAAACTCGTACATGCTCACCGATATTCCCCTACTTCAGTCACAGAACTGCTTTCAGATAGCCAGGTGTTTCCATGCCACCAAGCAGTATGATCAGGCCACGGATTTCTACACGCTGGCCGTAAGATTGGCCCCTGAGGGCTATGTCCTGCCTCAGTTCGGCCTGGCCCAGATGAACCTAAGGAGGGGCGAACAGGGTAAGGCCAAGACCGGACTGGAAATCCTCCTGAAGGTCATGCCAAATCAGATTGATGCCTTGCGACTGCTGGCCAAAATATATCTGGCCGAGAAGAGGATAGACGAGGCCATCAAGCTGCTGCTGAAGGCGGTGGAATCTCGCAGCAGCTCCAGCATGCAAGACTACGACAGCTGGCTGAGTCTGGCCCTGGCCTATGAGCAGAAGCAGCGGTGGAAGCAAGCCATTGAGGCCTATCAGCGGGCCATGCGGATCTACGGCGGCCGCGGCGAACCCTATCCCATCGAGTGGCTGAACAATGTGGCCGTCATTCAAAATCTGGCCCAAATGCCCCAGCAAGCTCTGGAGTCTATCGATGAGGCCCTGGCCTCGGCTGGCGCCAAGGGTGGCGACCACAAGGAGACGAATATGCTCACCCTGCGCTTCAACCGCGGTCGCATTCTCGAGGACCTCCATCGGTGCGATTTGGCGGCAATTGCCTATAAGGACCTGGTAGCTGAGTATCCCAACTACTCTGACTGCTATCTGCGCCTGGGGGTGATGGCTCTGCGACAGAACGATGTGATCCTGGCCATTGACTACTTCAAGGATGTGCTCAAGCATGACAACGACAGTCTAGCAGCCAGGTGAGTGGGATAATAACCACCTTTTCCTCTATATAATACCCTTTCGTATCCTTTCAGAACCTGTCTGGGCAGCATTTACATAAATATGGGCCTCACCACCCAGGCCATGTACTCCCTCAATGTGATCCTCAACAGCAGTGCCAAGCTGGATGCCTACACGCTGGTCGCGGTGGGAAATGTGTGCCTGAAGAACATACAACGTTGCGTAGCCACTGGCGACGATGCCTCAGCCAAGAGGCATCAGCAAAAGGCTCTGCTTTTCTTTGCCAAGGTAGGCATACATATATATTGCGTAAATCCTATTTACTCCTCCATCCTTGCCAGGCCCTTGAGCGTGATCCCCGAAACTTGTGGGCCGCCAATGGCATTGGTGCCTCCCTGAGCAGTCGTCGTCGCCAGTCCGCCGGCGAGGCGGTCTTCAAGCAAATCGTCGAAAACGGCAAAG
The DNA here is from genome assembly GCA_008042575.1 of Drosophila watanabei. Classification (NCBI taxonomy): domain Eukaryota; kingdom Metazoa; phylum Arthropoda; class Insecta; order Diptera; family Drosophilidae; genus Drosophila; species Drosophila watanabei. The sequence continues at coordinate 24,666 of VNJS01014727.1, forward strand.
TGTGCCCCCCTTCGGCCATCCTGAACTTGGCTCACATGGCCCTGGAATTGGGCAAGCACCAGGATGCCATTGAGGCCTACATGCAGTGCCTGGAGCACGGTACCCTGTGTCAGAATTCGGTGGAAGTGATGCTGGGACTTGCCAAAGCTCTGTATCTCTCGGGTAATTCCAACGCATCGAAGATGTGGCTCATCAATGCTCGTCATCTGGCACCTCACGATCCCGTGGTGATGTTCAATCTCGGGCTGGCCATTCAGGAAGACACTGAGCAGTTGCTGGGACGGGGACGCGGCAAGTCGTTGGAACTTATCAAGGCTGAACTGGAGCTGCAAGTGGCTTCCGGGTGAACTTAAACTGTAATCCTTGTTTCCTATATCATAACTCCCTTATTTTTCAGATACTTCGAACACCTTGCCCAGTGTAAAGGCCAAACTCTGGTGCCGCAGAGTGAGGCTGCCAAGCAGGCCAACATTTGCCAGTCCTTGTTGACCAAACTACCCATGGAATTGCAGCGTGTACGTGAGTTAGAGGTCCTGGATGAGGAACGCATCAGATTGCAGGAGGAGCTGCAGAAGGAGGAAGAGGAACAACGCGAGCAGGAGCGTTTACAGCGGGAGCAGGCGATGGCCAAGCGCCAGGCAGTCCTAGATCGCACCAAGAAACTACTAAAAGAGCCCAACGAACTTGCACCCAAGAAAGAGAAAGGTCCTAAGGGCCAGAAAAAGGACGAAGAGCAGGACGAAGGCGAAGAACGGGAGGGCAAAAAGAGAAAGCGTTCTGCAGCAAAGGCTAGTAAATCGGCCAAGAAAAAGAAAACCAATGAAGAAGCTATAAAGAAACCCGATAAATACAAGAGCAAAGAGTTCATAGACTCGGATGAGAATCAATCGGAGGGTTCAGAAGATGATTCGCCCACCAAATACAAGAGGACATCACGCAAGGATTCAAAAAAGACAAAAAAGAAGAACCAAAAGCCAACCATATACACATCCAGTGATAATAGCGACGAAGAGACACGAGAAGAAGATCAGAAAAGCTCATCGGAGTTGGAGCAAATGGATGTGGATAATGAGTCTCGGTCGGAGTCCGGCTCCAGCTCCGAGTCCGAGTCCGAGCCCGAGCCCCTCCAGACTAATACCAACAAGAATTCTCAGGACAACCCTAATGAGTACGATGCCATGTCACCTGAAATGACCATTAAGTATATGGAGGAGCTACAAAGAAGAATGCAGGCGTCAACTAGATAAATATTTACAGGAAAAAGGCATACAAAAGGATTATTGAATGATAAACTTATTATGGAAAATGATTTTGTAAAAATGTATTTTGACAAAACTCTTGAAGCTCTCCAGACTACAAATAAGGAAACTAAATTTTTGAGAAAAGAAAACTGTCTACATTTTCCACTTTATTATGTCCTAGAAAATGCTTTTAATGAATTTACATATTTGTTTGAATTTCGACTACGTTTTCCTGTGGCAAACACAAAATGATTCATTCAATTCGCCGCTACATGTCGCTCCCTGTCGCCGTCTCTGGGGAGAAGACGACGGTGAGCACACATGTTCATTTGAATGCCAACTCATGTCGTGGGAGCCGCAGGACATCGCTGGGTGTCCTGCTTGAATTACGCATCTACTTGACTGCCACTTTGTAACTGTCAGTGGGAATCTAACGAAGCAAACCAAACCGAAACCGAAACTGAACGGAACTGAACTGAAACGAACCGAAAGTTAAATATTCGTTTGGCAAACGCGAAAAATGATTCGTTGGTGGGGGCGGCAGCGGCTCATTAATATCAATTTATGAGCTGAGACACGAAATTAGTCTGTGACAAGTTTCGCCGCAGGATGTGGACAAACAAACAAGCGCACACGAATCCACAGCCATCCATCCAGCGATCCATCCATCCCGCTCCAGTCCACTCCATGGGCCACTCCACACATGTCGTTGCTTTGTTTTCTGTTTTGGGTTATGGTTTGGGTTTCGGTTATGGATGTGGATGTGGAGTGGTTTTTCGGCTTCGTCTGGGCTGCGTTAATTAATTCCAAAAGTGTATTGCGTGTCCTGCCAAAAGGACAAATATGCGTACACGAACTCATGTCCTGTGGTGACATGGGCTTGTTACCGGGTGTCTGTGTGTATTTCATCCACAAATTATGAAAAATATTTCCAAAATAAATCAGGGGAAAAGGAGCTCGAGTCATTGAGTATTTTTTGGTCAGAAATTTATAGTTTTTGTTGTCAGATATTTTGCAGTTTATGCACCTTAATTATTTCTCGTTTTGGGTTTCCTTGAAAATATTTATGCTTTCATTTTCTTCCTTTGGATTAGATTTTGAGAACTTGCATGAGACATACTCAGTAACTTCGGATTTTTTCTAAAGCGCTCACTCGCGCTGTAAATTTTGAGAGCGTTTCTTCCCTCTTTCTTGCGTTGCGCTCAATGTACGAGCAGTAGCGAACGAGAGTTTCTTTTCTCCTGCATTCTGAGATTGCCTTAAATCGTAGAGAAGAGATCTTAAAAGTTCCTTAAAGTTCCCACTAAAAAAATTCATAAAAACCACTCCAGTTTATACACATTTTGTTCTTTATTTTTTTGTTCACTTATTTTCACTTGGTTTTGCTCATTTGCAAATATTAAGTTTAATTGTACATTAAAAATGGGGGCTGAACGTAAAGTACTTAATTTTCGAAACGCAAGAAATAAATATAATCAATGGGTTAATTAAGAAAATATATATATTTATATAGTTAAACGTACTTAAAGAGTCGAAAGTCCTTAAAATTAAATTTCATTCTTAAGTTTTTCGTTTCGTTCTTTTGTGTTTGTTTTTGTTTTGTTTTGTTTTTCCAATTTATAATTCGAGTCACAATTCAATTTGATTTTGTCATTGAAGAAGCACTTTGCATGTTGGGTTCGTTGATGGTGGGAATTAGGCGTAAAACTGGTTGTAAGTTCGATTAAATTGAATTGGAAAAGGGGTTCTTTTTTGGGGGCAGGTTGTTGGTTTTTGCGCACTTTAATCTTGGATACATACAGATCTTTATATATATATTTATATTCGTACTATATAGAGCTGAAAAAGTAGTTGTCGACAACAGATGCTTATAAAATTTCATTCCACATTTAACAAAGTATGATTCGATGCACACATACACGCCACACCATATCCATATATCGTATTGTATCGTATCGTATCGTTTATAATATATATATATATATATATGTAGTTTGCGCCTATTTCAGATGTCGTCGTGTTGTGTGGTTGTGCTATATGTTTTTATAGAGATATGCCATTAAATTCTGTAATTTTATCATAGGGATAGTCTTTTCGTAGATTCGCAATGTGACTAACTAAGTTCAATTTAGTTTAGGCTACAACTAGTTTAAGTATTAGCAGACCTGATCCTAAATTAGGTTACATATATACACATCTATATAGCTTAACTAGTTGCGATTAGTACTATTTTTTTTTTTGTTTATTTCACAAGCATAGCTCATTATGTTTCTGTTTTTTTTTTTAGCGCACAAAGACAGATTCTCGAGTTGTTTAGACTAAATAAATGCCTTCTCTTTGTGGGTTCGAAAACAATGCTAAATCCTTTACATTCTGGGCTTTAACTATATATGTTTAAGAGTTCTAGTTTAGTTTTCCAGCTGCTATATTTATTTGTTTTTATTTGTGGAAGTCTTGTCGATGCAGCTTACCTACTATAATACAGATTTTGGGATTCAGTTACCTCTGCGACAGTTCCTTAGGGGATTAAGTATGCGTTCCTTAGACAATGGTGGTGCGCTCGGCGCCCAGAGTGGTGGTGGTGCACGTACTGCTCCCCCCGATGCACACGATCTGACACTTGACGTCCTCTTTGGCTAACTCTCAGGAGCTCACCGTCTCGTAGTTCCCAAGGCCGCCGCTCATCAGGAGCGGCGACTGCACCCCCACGGTGCCCATTCCCCCCAGCGTGGTGCTGTACGTGGCTGTCTGGGACCGCGGCGAGGTCAGCAGCGATTGGGCCGCTCCGATGGTGATGTTGCCACTGGTCACAGAGCTGGTCAGCGCCGCCGAGATGCCACCGCCGCCATGGAGCCCATGCAGGCTGCCTGGATGGGGCAAAGTATTACACGCCCCGCCGACTACGAGACCACCGCCACCACTGCTCCCGTTGGTCTGCAGCGATCCGTTGGACTGGCCACCCAGCAGAGGCATTGTGCAGGTCGTGGTGGATCCATAGGGGGAGGTGGGCGAAGTCCTGGTCTCGTACGCCGGCAGGTGATAGCCGGTGGCTCCTGCCGAGGTAACCGTTGCACCGCTGCCGGCGCCACCTCTGCCCGGGATGCGGGTGTAGATGTTGGGGGGCGTCCGCGTGGACAGCAGGGGCGGCGGAGCGGTGTAAACAGGTCTCTGAACGGCAGGAGCGCGCTGGGGCGTGTTATACAGGCTGAAGGCGGGGTTCGTGGTTAGCGATAGTTCACCGTACTGTGAAAATAAGGGGGAGAAAAATAAGCGGGATTAGGAAATGGCTTATAATTGTTGCTGGAATTAATTAGAAAACATTTAATGGGTAAAAGAGATCAAGATTCTACGTTTTCCTCTTAGTTGCGAACGAGAGAGTTTGCTGCCCTCGAAGAGTGCTTCGGAATCACAAGATGAGAGAGAATGCTGTGAAAGAGAAAACTCTAAGACAGACTTTTTTAAAATTTTCTTTTAAATTTCTTTCCCCTTACTTTTGATAGCAGAAGTGATTAAAGTAAATACGGGTTGAGTCAAATGTTCGTTCTCTGTCTTAAATGAGTTCTCAGAAACCATTGTCCCTTTTAAATAATAAATATATTTCCCAATTGTTGAAGCTTTCCTTCTTCAAGCTTCATGCTTTTAATTAAAACTATAATAAATAGCCCTACATTTAGCACAGCTTTTTGATTTATTTAGCTTTTTAATTAGTCCCCCACCCTTTGGCTATCTCTCTGTAATTTCTCTCTCCCTTGAACTTTGATGGGAATGCTCCCCACTCTCCCTTTTACACAGTTATGACGAACAAACTGAACTGAACTCAACTGAACGCTGACGAAAACAATTTCTAATCGAAAAGTTGGCCAACTGACCCACACAAACACCAGGAACTTCTAATGAGCTTGTTACGAACTCTCTCCAACTCGAAGGGACGACCGAACCGAAATTTACAAAAAGCCAAGCTAAACACAAAAAGCTAAACATTTTTGGAAACTTTTTGCTGGCGACGACAACGCCAACGATGACTGGCAACAAAAACATTTCGCTCATCAAAATTTGATGCCCCACTTCCCAAACAATCCTCGAAACCCAAAAAACCGGATAAAAAATGAAACCAAACAATGATAAAAATTTAAGCAAAACTGCACTGGGATGTGGACTGGACTGGACACTGGAGGAAAAGTTTCGGCGGGTCAGCAACTTGTTGTTCTTGTTGCTGTTGCTGTTGGTGGGGAAAACAAGGAAACTAATTTGTGTAATTTATTTACGGTTTCTGGCTAATTGAGGGATGGAAATATGTATGTACAAAGGGGCAGAGAGGTCGAAGCATGGAAATATTCTTTTAGGGAGACGAGTTCCCTATTGTTTGGGAGGTTATGTTGTGTTTTAATTTGTCTAATTTTGAGTTTATAAACTTGAGATTCTTAAGAAGAAATATGTTTCCCGTGTTTATTAACAATTGTTTAGCTATAGTAGTTCCAAAAACAAGTCTTATTCTGATGTTATCTGCACATAAAATGCAAATAAACCTACCCAAATCCTGAAACCCAAACCAAACATAAAACTAAATCAAATACCATATCAATCTATTGTAAAAACCCCCGAAAAACCTCTTTAATCTTTGCCCTGCTAGATTCGCTTTTAAAGCGAGAGCCTGAAAGTAGGCAACAGCGGCGCCTCTTTGTGAGCGGCGTGAACCATTCACAATATGCAAACTGGAATCAGAAATCGGAAAATCGGGAAATCTACCAAAAAAAAAAGGAAGAAAAAATGAAAACAATGAAACTCACCTGCTTGCCAAAGGTGGGCGACAACGATGGCGGCGGCGGGGAGGCTGTATTAATGCGCGTCGGCGGGGTGTACAAAATCCGTTGCGATTCCATATTCAATCGGTCGAAGGCCTTCTCCTCCTGATGGAACTCGTCCTCGCTGTTGGCCTCCTGGGGCACCACATCCGGATTTTTGTCCTCCAAACTGGAGTGGCTGCCCATATTACGCGAAAGGGGCTCCGCACTGCCCTTGTCCGCCTCGGTGGTGGTGGCCTCCCCGCCATTACCATGCCTACGCCCGCCGCCGCCCCGCTTGCTGCGGAATTTGATAAAGATCACCACGCAAATGGCCACCAGGATGAGTGTGGCAATCACACCGACCAGAGCGCCCAGCAGGGGTGTCAGCTGCACCAGCACCGCCGTCGATGAGGCTGCACATCGGCCAGGAGGGAAAATGTCATGCAAAATGGAAAGCAGATATGGGTGGAAAATTGTGAAAAATCGAATGACAAAATGCGGACAAGCAGGAGAACAATGGCAGCGAAATGGCCGCCACCTGCCATCGTTTGAGGGCCAAACAATGGGAAACAAAAACGACCAATTAAAACGGCAAAGTGGTCAATAAGCCGGTAACAGGCAATGCCAAAATATCTTTCAAGATGTCAAAATATTAAGTTCTGGGTTTAAAATCAAAATATTAATTTACATTTAATTGATTTTCAAGTGTTTTTCAAAGGAAAAGTAAGAACATTTTAATTTTTGTACTTGGAAAGCGATGCTAGGAACCTGTTGTTGCAACATTGAAAGCTGACAAACACAGATAACTCCAAATGTACACTCACCTGTCCGCAGTAGAGGCGCTGACAGCGTGCGTCCTCGCAGGCGATATGCCACTTTGCTGGCTCCCTGGGCATTCACGGCCGTTATCCGGATGACAAACACCGAGTCGCTGGGTAGACGCTTCACCGTAAACTCCGGATACTTGTAGGACGCATTGTACAGTATCTGGCGGTTCAGTTCGTCATAGATCTGGGCATGGAAGTGCTGGGGAATGCCGCCATCGAAGCCGGGAATGCATTGAATCTGCAGGGAATTGGCCGTGGCATTGAAGGCTGAGCAGTTCTTCACAGGTTCGGGTAGATCTATAATGGGGAAATTAAAAATGTAAAGTTTTTTAATGAGTTCTGGAGGAAAAGGGTTTCGCGAATTTATGAAAACTTTTTTTTGGGGTAGCTAATCATCGAAATTTCAAGATAAAAGTAGATAAACCCGAACTTTTTCGTTATAGGAAATCTTTTATCGAACTTTTTCTTCTGTCAAAAATGTATTTTTGTTTATAGTTTCTGTTATCTTTATTGTATTTTTTCTTAGAAAAATACCCTATACTTTTCCAACTCTTTCCTGGCTTTTCCTCTTAATAGAAGGACTTTGTCCCTGACCTGCCTCCGTTGACATTTGAAGCTCCTTTTTCCGTTAAAATTTCCGCTGGTTTTTGGGCCATGGCCAGCGGCGTTGCTTTTATAAATAAATGATGTACCCTGGCAATTTATTGCATTTGATTATCAGATTATCGTGGGCCGCACACATACACACATGCAGATTGCTGCAGCAGTAGTTGTTGCAGCAACAGCAGCAGCAGCAGCATTAACATCAGCAGCAGTAGCAGCAAGCAAACATGCAGATGGCGATGGTAAACATGGCTTTTATTGCTGTCAGGGACAAAACTGGACGGACGGACTCTTAACCCCTTGACAACCGTTGGACAGGCGCTGCATCGCGTTAAATTGCCACCTGGCACAGGTTGGGGGGCGTTGCAGCCGAGGCAGCTCCGCACAAATGTAAATAACGAGCCGAGATTCACTCGCCAGTATACGTACGTGCTGTGTGCAACAATTATCTACTGACCAGGACCAGGACGCGGACGCGGATGCAGTGCGAGGAGCCGAAGTGAGTAAACATGTTGGCCACGCTCTCTCGATGTGAAATTAATTAAATTTTTCCACGAATACTCTTTGGAAAGTAGAGGTTTTTAGCTTTAGGAAATCTCTAGAGATACCTTATCGAAATTAAAATAGATTTTTTTTAAAAGATTTTCCAAGAAATAAACTCTCAAAGAGTATATGAAGTATGTATCAAATATTCTGCTGAACTTTCAATATTTAAAATTATTTAAAATATATCAAACTCAAGTCTATGTTTTCTATCAGAAGTAATCCCCTTAAAAGCCCATTTCCCTACTCCTCCAAATTTATTATTTAATAGAAATGTTACCCCGAAAAAGTGTATTTGAAGCTTTCTCCTACACTTTACCCACTGACTTCCTGATTTTAAACCAGCTCCCGGAAGAAGCATTCTTTATCTCGCGTCTACGCTTGGACGGACTGGAAAACTCACCTGCCGGCTGGATGTGATACCAGCAGGGCTGGCTGTGGCCCATCGGACTGCTGGCCACGCAGGAAATGGCGCCGAAGGACTCGTAGCTATCCACGTGATAGCTGTACACGTTGTTCAGCGGCGGAGCGGCGGTGGTGGTCGGGGGCGTGACCAAACCGCCACGATGATGCTGCTGCTTGTGCAGGGCCGAGAGCCTCTTGCGCTCCGCCAGCTGGATGGCGGCGGAGGAGAGGGAGGACGATGGGTGATGCGTGTCCGAGATGGAGCCACCGGACTGGAGATGCTGTTGTGTCTGTTGCTGCGAAGGCTGCTTCCGCTGCAGCTGCTTGTTGATCTCCACGTGGTTCTTGTGCACCATGTTCGAGTAGACCATTTGGGTGTACGGCAGCTCCTCTTCGTTCTCATCCTCCTGCTCCTCGCCAAAGTACTCGTCCTCGTCTTCGAACCTTACGGCCGCCATGCGTCCATGCCGTCCGTGGAGCAGGCGTTGCTGCATTCCGTGCGAGTGCTTCCGCTTGCTCCGCTGATAATATCCGTTCGAAGTGGCGTCCAGACCAGAGGCCAGCATCAGCGGAACAGCTCCCAGTTGGGGCAGCTCGATGAGGCTCTCCAGCGAGTTGTTGAAGTGCCACTTGTAATTTAGATTATCGAGTGGATTGGCGTCCACCTCGCAGGTGATGTTGATTGTCTGCTTGAGCGCGGCACGTATAATCGTCGATTCCGACTTGCAAACGGGAGGATCTAGGGGTGGGAATACACGGAGAGAAATGTATAAAAAAATTTAAGTTGGTTTAAAGGTAGTATTTTAACTTCATAGCTAGAAAGAGAGTCCGCTCAAGTCAAAAGTAACCTCACAGTTTGACTTGTTACTATTTAGCTCTCACTTTAAGTTCAAGAGCAATATTCCCTTTCAGTTTCCTTCATTTTCTTGCTCTCTTACTCCAAGGCTTTGCTTGCAATGTACAAGCCGTAGCGAACGAGAGAGTTTTTTTAAGCTGCTTTCTGAGGTTGAATTTACGCTAATATTACCATTTGTACTCTGTTTTCAACTAATCCCTTTTAAGAATCTTAACTTTAAGTGAAAATAGTGATTTAAGTATTACTTTAACAAGGAAAATCTGCACTATTTTTCCTCTGTGTACCGTTCAAGTGCTAAAGTTAAGTGAGTTGTGTATTGCAGAGTTAAGGTGGAAGGCGAACGGTGGTTTTGTGGGGTGGCACTTACACTTCACATCCAAGTAGACTTCGTTGCTGGACACACTGCCCTGCAGGTTGGTGGCCCGGCAGAAGTATTGGCCGTGCGAGGATTTCGAAATTCCCTGCAGGACGAGCGTCTGGTTGGAGATGATGATGCCGCGGGAGGAGTGCAGCTGCTTGTCCTGTGCAAAGGGAAAATAAATATTATTCAATTAGTGGTTATTGTGGGTGTTGAGGTTTTGCTGTGCTCTGTAATTTAATTAGAGCAAGTTGTGTGGGGAAAAATGGTATTTAACTGATTTAACTTAACTTTTAAATGTTTTATTTATTGCCTGTTATTTAAATAATTATAAAACTCACACTGTGATACCACTCCACTCGTGTTATTCCTGGATTGGCCTTCACATCGCACTCCAGGTAGACATCGGAGCCCTTGAGCAGATTATTTGGATCGAGTGGAGCTCCCAGATTCAGGTTGACAATAGGTGCATCTGCAGTAAATTTCAAGTCTTGTGATTGCATCTTAACCCTCTGGATATTGAGTAATCCTTACGTGTCACATTCAGCACTCGGGAGTCCTTGAGGTGCAGTCCTGTATGTCCATTACCCATGGTGGTCATCACAGTGGTGTGTCCTTCGTGGAGTTGCTGGGAAGTGATTCCAGCATTCAGGGAAATGGAGCAGACCACCTGACGTTCATTATCCTCGGGCACGGGTATCAGCATTAGCTCCGATATGGTTGTATTACCATCGGATGATGTCTATATATTTTTTTTTATATTTTATATGGGTTTTTTTTCTTAATCATTAAATGAAGACTTACCGAAGCTGTGGCTCCTTTTACGGGCTGTCCTGCTTTTGACCACATAATTATGGGCGGCGGACGAGCTCCTATGGCTGTGCAGGTCACATGAGTCCTTGTTCCTGCCACTACGGCGTGATTTAGTCCTTGCAGAAGCAGACTAAGAGGAGGAACTGTAGGGGAAAAAATTCAAAGTTTTAGCAGATTTCGATTTTAAATTTTTTAAAGATTTAATTGGAGTTCCATTAAGTGTGATTTAGTTTTCTAGTTTAAATAACCGTGCTTTACAGATTCCCTTAATGGCTTTCACCTTAACCCCTTTATTATTCACTAGTTACGCGGCTTAACCCATTACTGTGTGTCCTGTCAAGGCTGCCACTGATTATCATTGCCATATTTAGTTATTCAGGCAGAAGGACACCGCGCGCAAATTCCGCTGGTAAATTCTGTCGGTTCTCGGCTCTCGACTCTCGGGTCTCGTCTCTCTCACGGCTGTCGCTTAATTTCCTGCACATCTATAGCCCAACCTTTATGGAAATGTTCATTATTTATGACACATTTTATTATGCCCATCACTGGATATATGTATGTATATGCGGTATAACCCGCTGCCCCACTCGGGGGACTCACAATGCGATTAGCATAGCCGCCCAGAGGCCCCGCCGCATAACCATAAATGCAGGGATGTGGATAAATATGCGAGCATTCGTGTGGTCGGCTGTGTGTGTCCTTGCGGCGGAATGACAAAACTTTAATTACATTAATTTCCATGAAAATGTCACGCCCACAAAACAATAATCCCAGAGCCGCCACCCCGAAAACTGACCTTCAACTCCTGGGGCCACAGAATGTATATGTATAATATTTTCGCTTTGCATTTAATGGAAATTCAGGAGGTACTTACGATTCATGTCGAGGATAACTTTCTTGGTCAGAGCCGGGACCACATGGCCATTGGTGGCCTGGCAGGTGTACATCTAAAGGAAAAAAATGGAACAATAATGAAACCCGATGATTTATGCTCATTACAATAATTGCCCGTTTTACTAATAATAATGAAATATGGAGCCAATATCGATGATAAATCAACCTGCTCAACATTTAATTTTAATTGCGGGAAATGTGTATCGAGCACGCAACAACAGCAGCAAAAGGACTAAGGACTAATCAATTATGCTTTCGGCAGAAGCACAAAGCGCAAAGCACAAAGAGTTCAATAGGTTGGCTAGCTTGCAAGTATAGTATCGAATATCATAAATTCCCCTGCTGGCCCCCAGGTAATGTGATACTCCTCCTCCTTGGGCCGTCGCTGGACATTTTATTATTGTCGTCTGTCGCCTGGCAATAAAAATATTTGCATAACTTTTGGGTTCGCCGCACAGCACAGCACAGCACAGCGCAGGCAAGTCTCGATTCGATTGGAAAATTAGGTCATAAATTTCTATTCGGTTACACAACGATAGCTAGCCCTATATAGGGTCACACTCAGGGGGTCTCGGGAGTAGTTCTTTGGGTCTCTGGGAGACGTGTTTATTATGGCATCGAACGGTTTTCCAAACTATTGAATTTAAATCGATTTAAAACCGTGTGGTTTCGGTTTATTCTGTGATATTTAAGCTGCCTGCAAGTATATATTATTTTTACCATTTTATTAAAGATTAAATTGTTTTTGTTTGGTTTTTGCTGCTGCTGCTTTGTGATGCAGAAATTTCCCATTAGCTGTTGGCGTTAATTAGGTCATTAAATAATATTTTTTGTAAGGTTTGCCGCTTTAATAAGATTAGTAATTTACTTTTTATTAAAGTACATATACTTTATTTGCTGTTTCAGGGGTTTATTTGTCTTTAATTTATTAAATAATTGTATTTTCCTGACTTTTTCCCTAGTCCACGTTATTTATGGCTTTTAACTTGTATTTTGATTGCTGTAATCATGGATTTTCCTCTTAAATCTAACCAATTTTTCACACTAATCTCTTTTCTATCAAATATCTTATATCTCCTATGATTTTTCCTGCTCCACCATTATCTTCCTGCAGTTTAAGCTAATAACTTTTGGTATTACACGAACAGCACTCAAGTGATTCCACTCAAGCCATTCATTCATAACACAAAGGAGACCTGACCCGACCGCCGGCTCACAATTTGTTCTGTGGCAAAAGAGGTTACAGGGGGGGCTATAAGCCGGGTGGAGGAGGAGGCGGCGGAAACCGACGGGATCTGAATGGCGGGATTAGCGCTGCCTAACAATAATGTTCATTACACGGGCCAAAGAAAAATCGGCTTAGAATCAACAACAGAACACAGAGAGCGAGCGAGCATAAGAGCATCGCATTGCTGCTGGAGGGGAATTCTCTGGGGGAATGCGGAGGAGGATTCCCTAGGGGGAGAAGGTAGGGAGAGGAAACCAGCACCACCACAACCACCCAGGGAACAATTCCCAATGCAGGCGGTTGCATTTGATTTCCATTATGGCCCATTGTACGGGGCGCTGTCATTAACGGCGGCGAGGAGGCCCACAGACCAGAAGCTGCCCTTTTGTGGCCGAAAATAAATGGCCAACTGGCAGTCAAGAGGCGAGAGCGGTGAAAGCCGTGCTGTTAACTTGGCTATATTCTAGCTGAAAGAGATAACGTTAGCTGGGTTCTTGGATGTAAAAGTAAAGAGTTTTAATTGTAGATTTTGAATATTTAAGAACCTTTTAATCTGAAAATATTTTTTAATTAATTTACCAAATTCTTTTTTATAATTTTATCTAAATTTGATTATTTTTCTGACAACTCTGATATAAAAACCAGGGGAATGAGCACTGGCATTGTCCTAGAAGATGCTTTGTCCAATGGTCGTAAATAAGGCTTACGATATTGGGAGCAAGCCTGGCCTGTCTTCCCTTCCCTGTCCTGTCCTTTCCGCTCCCATTTCGAAAATAGCCTCAATAAAGACGGCTGATGACTTACCGTTAGGAGATCCTTCCGTTGGATGTTTTTCAGTCGCAGGATATTGCGCACAGAGCCATCGGGCAGAACCTGAAAGGAGTCGTCGATCAGGGCATGCTCACGCCACCAGGAAACCCTGGGCGGTGGCACTCCCCCACTGGACAGGCAGGTTAAATCGATGCTGTCGCCCTCTAAATAGGGTCCTGCGGTCTGGTCACGTATCTCGGCGCCATGATGATCCATAATGATGAGCTTGGTGGGGGGAACTAGAGGGGGAAATGGTGTTAAAAATTATTTTAAAATATTTTTAATTCTTGAAAACCCTGGAAAAATTATCATTAAAATATTTAAATAAATATTTTGGTGGTAAAAGTTGATTATATATGTTTTTGCAACACTTTCAAAGTAGTTTTTAAGTATTTTCAAAACGTTAATTTTATAAAATAAGGAAACTCACCTAGAACTGTCACATTGATGCGCCAATTACGAGTTGGTGACTTATGGAAATCCACGCGACACTTGTAGAGACCCGCATCCGTGGTCTGAATATTCTTGATCCTTAGAGCAGGCGGTGTGCCATCGTAGTGGAAGTGAGCCTTCTTATTGAAAACACTCTCATCTGCCCAGGGAATAGCCTGGGTCAGAGGACGGTTTCGGGCATCAAAACTGTAAATTTGAAGAATTATCTTTAGTCAAAAAAGTAACAAAAGTAAAGAAAACAAATAACTTAAGTTAAGTTCCCCGATAAACAACTCCATTTGAGGGGCTAGCTACCTATAAATAGTATATACCCCAACTCTCCATTTAATTGCACATAAAAATTAAACATTTTGACACGTTTCCACCATCAAACCCACCGAATGACTGGCAGTCTGACAGACACCTTCAATTAGCTTCGATAAGGCAAATGGCGTTAACCTGGTTCATTGATTTTATTGTTCAAACAATTGAGAGACAACCATTGGCTGGGCAGCAGGTGGAATGTGTGTCAAATCCCGGGAATCCATACACTAAAAGTGGAATACTTAATTAGCTGTTTCCCTTCCCCTAGAACCTATAGAGAACTATAGATAGAACTTGGCTTTTTATTGTTATTGCCAAATGCTTTTTTGTTCTTTATTTTATGGCCTTTGTCCAATGCATTTTGACAAAGTGCCGGCATTAAATGTCAACAAAAGCCCCAAGGCTCTGCCCCCTAAAAAAGCGACTAGCTCAAAATCTATGGTTCGTAAAATGCATTTTGAGAACTTTTGATTTTTATTTGGCTTTCGCTTTTGCTTTGCTTTTTTATTTCCACATTTTTTAGCATTTTTTAAATGGTCAGCAAATTAAATTGGTTTCGTCTCTTTGCGTATTTTAATTTGATTTTTCTTGTTGTTACGTTCCTTTATTTTTTTTGCTGAATTTTTCGCTATTTATGTTAATGGCAACCGCGCCCATTCGGCGCCCACAAAAGCATGTTTTTCCTTTTACATTTTTATAGTTCACTTCAATTAATTAATTGATCAATTTAGCGCTGGCTGTGCTTCCCTTTTGGGCTTAAGCGGATTCCCGTTTTATTTTTGTATTTCCTTGATTTTATTTCGTATTATATTTTTTTGATTTCTCTTTTTGTTTTCCAAGTGAATTAAAATTTGTTGTTGTTTTTTTCCTGTGGCACTTTTAAGTAGCTTTAAAGAGCCCACAGAAACATTTTAATTTCGCTTTCGAGCGATAAAAAGCACATGGAGGCATTTTTTCGTTTTTATTTCTCCTTCGCCTGTGAGTTATGGGAAAAATCTGTGCTGATCTATAAAAGTGAGACAGAGTTTGGTGTTTCAAAAGGAAAAGTTTAGCTAAAATTAGCTCAGGGATTATGGGGAAATAAGGTTTCTCTTAAGATATACATATAACAAGATGTTTTCTAATTAAATTCAATTAAACTCTACTCATTTAGCTTTAGGAAACTGTTCTGGGACACATAATTATTGCCTCAAATAGATCATAGGCCCCTCTTAACACTTTACATGATTTATCATTTAAGCAAAAACACTCGAGAGAGTGAGAAAGAAGCCAAACCCCAAAGATCAGGAGTAAGTGGCACAAGATGGATGGGATATTTGTTAATGGATTTTAAACATAATTAAATTATGCAGAGAAGTAGAGAAGTGAGTGAGAGCTGGAAGGGGCACACGAGGTTATCCATGGTTATCCATGGGTTACCCATGGGTTATCCCTGGGTTATCTATGGCAATTGGAAAACAAATTTCTCATGCAATTAATCTCTCCCGACCTTTTGCCAGCCTTTTGGCCATATTGAAATTTCCAGGCACGCCAAGAAGCAGCACGAGAACAAAGCGGAAAATTTATGAAGTGTGGGAAAAGCAAATTAAAATTGATGGAAAACAATAAAGAAATGCGGGCGAGGGCGAGAAGGAGGAGGTGGAAGTGGAAGTGGAGATATCTGCATAAACCTCAACTTTATGCGGTCATAAAACCTGCTCCTCCACTGACTGGAAATTGCATTCGAGGGCACACTGTACTGGCCAGAGGGACCACACAGCGAACTCTGACACTTTGGCTTGACATCATCGATTCGGAGGAACGAATTTAATGGAAAATGAAATAAAATTCAATTTCTGGTCTATTGCGCATCTGTCTACTTGAGACTCCACTCGACTTCACCTGCCACCGGCTCCGCCTGGCCCAGAGCTTGGCTTTTCCTGGAAAAAAAATTGCAAAAAAAAAAGAGGGGAAAAATAAAGTGAGTTGCCAACGAGCGACCTTTGAACCGAATTGCTCCTGCCAATCAGTCTCTATATGGTTAAGCACATATATATATATAAATATATATATGTATATAGGTATCTTTCCTATCTGCCAGAGCCTCCCACAGCTTCCCCCTTGCTATTATTGGCGACATTTCCTGACACACTGCCTCACAAAATGTTTTTTTCATTCCGTACTTTGTCCTGATGATGAGCTTGTTAAAAATTGTATAGGTTCCAGTTAAACACTAGGAGAAATAATATTGAAAAATAATACAGAAAAATACAATTTCATGAAGTACATGAAGTATACATTATTTATAAACATATTTTTGAACAATTTTATTAAAAATCTTTAAAGATTTCCTAAAATAATTATATATTTCAACAGTTTATTGTTAACATTTTGTTAAATATAAATCTTTGTAATTTAACTCTTGCTAAAATTTCCAACCAGTTCTAGACTTTACTAGGTGCCATCTATAAATAATTAATTAAATTATATTAATTTTTTTTCCATTTGCATATATATATAAAATATATTTTTCCAAGTGACTGTGGGAGTATTTTGCCATAACCCCACCCATCAAAATCCCTGGCCACTCCCCCTTTCTCTCACTCCACTAAAAGCACGTAGGTTCTTCTGTGTAAGTAATGTTTATATCGTCAAATTCAACATAAATGCCTCACGTTAATAGAATTTATAATGAGCCAAGGCAGTGCCTTCTTCGTGCGTGTGCCCCTCCCCTTGTCCCTGGGATATTCAAGACTGGAAGCTCCTTCATAATTGGCTGGCATTCCCCTCGGAATCGAAATCAAATTCATTTCGGGTCTTTGGCTAATGCCAAAATATATCAGAGAGACGGCAAAAAAAAGAAGAAAATTATTAAGTGAATTTTATTTAGCTGACACTTTAGCGAAGCGCTACTGTGAAACAATCCCTGGAGAGTGTGCGGGAAAGGAATTGACTTAAATATATACACGGGGAATTTTTTGAGCCCCAAAAATGGATGATGTTGCGAAAGTTGAGTAAGAAGATGATGAGGAGGGTTTAACAAAGATTTAAGGAGAAGTTAAGGAAGTGGAAAATGTAAGAAAAGGTAAGGAAAGAGGGGAAAATATGGGATAAGTCTTTAAAGTAATTATGTCTAGAGTTTGGGTAGTCAGAAAAATTGTATTCAGTTTAGGCAAAACCTAGACATAGTTCTTTTGTTATTTTATTTTTGGACAATTTATAACATATTCGATAAGTTTATAAATATATTTAATGCTTGAAGATAAAATTTTCTTAATTTCTTATACAGTTTTCCACCTAATTATATTTTATTTATAATAGTAAATTTATGAAAAATTTCGAAACTTACGTGTAAATGGGCTTAACGCTTCCCTCACGATACCAGATGACCAGTTGGACTTTATCCGCAATCTGTGTGCCCGGCAAAAGATCACAGGGCAAAGCCACCTCCGATCCCACAGCAGTGAGAACCTCCGATAAGGGTCCTGAAAATAGTCATAAATATTTAAATTATTATGGTGGGGTTGGAAACTAATATAATATTTAAATTATTTAGGTATTCAGCCCTAAGGCATGGATATTGCGTTCGACATGGCCTTCGGCTATTGGGATACCAGTAGCTTCTGCGGCTTCCCCTTAATTGAAATATGTGAACTCTGACCTGGCCCTATCGCCGCCCCATC
>VNJS01014728.1:0-23113 GCA_008042575.1 Drosophila watanabei
AGCCCCAGAACCTCGCGCACCCCCTCGCGGGTGATACCGAGGGCAACGTAAACGGCCTTGTTTTTAACGGTCCGGCTGTCCGCATCACGGATTTTGACCCGAAGTGCGTCGAAGATCACGATGGGGTACATCCGATCCAACGCCCGGCCTTGCCATTCCCGGACCTCGTCCAGAACGGCATCGGTGACGCGGCTGATCAGGTCGGGAGAGACCTTCAAGCCATAAAGATCAAGCAGATGGGTCTGGATGTCCCGGACAGTCAGACCAGCGGCATAGAGACCGATGATCTTGTCGTCAATCCCATCGATCCGGGTCTGGCCCTTCTTGACAAGTTCCGGCTCAAAGCTGCCGTCGCGGTCGCGCGGCACCGTCACAGGAAATGCGCCGTCCCGGCCTTTCAGCACTTTGGTCGTGGAACCATTCCGCCGGTTCAGCTGGCCCGGCGGGGCAGCCTTGCCCTCTTCATAGCCCAGATGCGCGGTCAATTCCCCGCCCAGCATACGCTCCATGAGCCGAATTTTCAGTTCCTTCAGCAGCCCAGCATCACCAAGCAGGTCTTCAGGCCGCTCTACGCCCGTCAGTAATTCGTCGATGAGTTCAATGGAGATGGTCATTCATGCTTCCTTTCGGTGAAGCATGGACCAGATCATTCATACACAGAAGATCGGACACTCTCGAAAAAAATGAAAAGCCTCTTCAGTCCGAATACTGATCTTCCTCTCTCTCGCGAGGTGATTTGAATTCCAATTCTTCCTCGGGAACATCCTCGCCTGCGAGCAGACGATCATAGAGAGCCCGCCTTTGCTTGATGATCTCTCTTAGTTCAGGGAGTTTTGCCTCTACTTCCTTGACCAGCATCGGCGCACCCTGACTGTCATTTCGCCTGATCTGTTCCTTGGCCAACGTAAGATCGAACTTGGCCTGACCAAGCGTAAAACGAGCTTTGTCTATTTTTTGCTCCATCGTCATGGGGGCACCTGCAGGAACCGTCTCGGTTTTAAGGGTCAGAGAGGAGCTTTGAGGAACTGGCTGAACAGGTGGCGGGGCAGGTTGTGGAATATTAACGAACTCTGGTGTCCAGTCGGCGGGCAAGCGGCTGGGCATGATGGGCCTGTCGTTATTCTCATCATTCTTTGGCTTTTCCATGCCTGAGGTGGCAAGGGCTTGAGCCCGTTTGGCTTTGGCTCGACAAACGAGGTGCCATGTTTTGCGCACACGTTGTATCGACTTGGTATCAGTCTTGATAGGCACGCCGTCCTCAATGGCGAGTTCTATGTAAGGCAACCACATTTCACCAGGTAGCCGCATTTCCAACAGTTCTGCGTGGTTTTCAAACAGCCACTGATAGAGTTTTCCTGTCGTGCGCTTGCGCGGTTGCGTTTTGAGTCGTTCTTTCAGCTTTGCGAACTTCATGGGTCTCTCTCTTGGCCTCAGTGTCCTCTGAGGGTGCGCTTCCAACATGCGACCGAAAACGATATCCGCTTTTCCGTTCCACGATTGTGGGGCTTTCTGTTCCATTTCCGTGGGGGTTCCGTTCCTCATGGCGTCCCATATCTGTGGGGTTTCCGTTCCGTTTCCGCCCCATATGAGTCCCACGTCCGTTCCACCAAATTTAGGCCCTTCATACACCATTGCACCCTCAGTGCGGCGGCTGCGCCGCCAGGATTGGGCAAGCGGAGAAAGGGAGTCAGAATCGTGACTCCCTTTGGGGGCCAATTCATTTGATTTTTTGAGAGTGAAATCTGTTTTCCGTCGCATGATGGGCGGCGATGCTCGCGATATCGAACATCTGGAGAGAGGGGCAGATTAATGAACAGCGAGAGCGCGCAGCGGAGACACCAACAGCACAAGGAGCCGTTGGTTGTTGAGACTGATAGTCTGCGTTTTGAGGAACAAGGACTGGGAGCAGTATCAATCGAGGGTAAGCGTTGGGTTCTGGCAAAGGAAATTTGCAACGTACTGGGTATCAGGAACCCTAGACACGCCGTGACCCGTTTGGACGATGACGAGTGCATGCTGGTGTTGTTGCAGACAGCGGGCGGTCCTCAGGAAGCACACGTCGTTAACGAGAGCGGCGCTTACCACCTGACGTTCATAGCGACGAAACCCGTAGCCAAGCGGTTCCGGCGGTGGGTAACAGATGAGGTGTTGCCCCAGATCCGTCGCACGGGAGAATACCGGCCGAATGCAGGTACGCAGACCGACAGTGGCACCGCCACGCCCGTTATTAGCGAGGCTGATTTGCGTCTTCTTGCGGAGCTCAAAGAAGGTGATATCTATCAATCAACCCGTCACCTGGTGACCCGCATGAATGGAAAATTCTCTGTCGAAAGAGCGTTAAGCGAAGCAAAACGTCCGTGGTCTTATGATCTGGATATTCTGGAACTCATTCACCTGGTGAAGCTCGTGCAAATCAGTTGGTTTGCTCTTGGACAAAATAATGAGCGGTCGGATCAAATGCGCCAGTATATGTGCCGTCTATCCACAGTTATGCGGCTGCTGGATGATAAGCTTGGCACTGGCCCCTACTTTGAGCCGGTTTCCGCTGTATCACCAGTCAGGTCATAAGTTCCATCATTGAGGGAGTGGAAGGTAAACCCTTGTGGTTGTGGTGTAAAATCTATTACCCTTCCATTCCCTAATGGATCATGTTGGAACACGTTAAATGAATAATCAGGACTTGATTGAACGTATTGTTGCTGCAACGGATATTTCAAAAAAAGATGCTAAAGCAGCCTTGGAAACAGTATTTGCAGCAATTACTGAAGCCGCTGCGAAAGGTGACGAAACGACCATCTCAGGATTTGGCAAATTTGTTGTCCGTCAGATGGCTGAGCGCAAAGGACGCAATCCACAAACTGGTGCGGATCTGGTGATCCCCGCATCTCGTAAACTGGCCTATACACCAGCAAAGGCTGTCAAGGATGCTCTGACAGGTCAATGAAGCTTTGCTGATTGCCTGAGATGCGGCGGAATGATTTTACCGTGCGAGATGGGGCTTGTCTGCAACTTGCTCTTTTCCCGGACGCCGTTTCTCTGGTGCGCATCTATCCGCCGCGTAACACATGGCGCTATTACGATCTTTCGATTCAACCGGATCTATTCGGTGGCGCAGCACTCATTCGACGATGGGGAAGAATAGGAACTCCCGGAAAAGTAAGGCTGGATCTTTTTCCTGATGCAGGAGCTGCGGCTAATCAACTGGCACATCTATTACGTCAAAAACTCAAGCGGGGTTACGCTGTAAGATCATGAATAGTGGCATAGATGAGAGAGCTGAAGTATCAATTTTCCTTTTTAGGGCGTTTACGGCTGCGTTGACTATCTGTCCCTGTTGCAATTCTTGAGACCGTGCTGGTGCTGATCTCGTATTCCAACGCAAGTTCTTTCAGTGTTGCGCCACTTTGACGCAAGACCTTGATTTCCTGTTGCTGTAGCTTTGTGATCCTGGCAGGCCGCCCCATTTTTACACCTAATACCAACCGTTGTTTGCTATTACCCATGAGCCCAGTTTCGTAGTCCGATTGACATGATACGCCATGGCTGGTCGACAAGCTGGTTCCACGCATGGCAGGCGATATCGACGATATCGTCATAGATTCTGAAGATCCTGTTTGAGAGCCATGTATTGCGGATAAACTGCCAGAGATTTTCCACCGGGAGGGATCGAAGAACCGTTGGTTGATGCGCCTGGCTCGTCATTTTGGGCTTTTGGCGATTTGATTGACGGTTCCTGGGGGAGCATTCGATCTGCGTTTTGAGCGGATTGAGGGCTATCACCCGCTGGATTGCTATGCATTCGCGCTGATCCGTTCCAGGAAGAGGACGCGGCGCATATTATAGACGATATTGGCCAGGCCGATCCTCATTGTGGCTCGCGCGATACCGACAGTTCGGACGAACAGCCCGGTCTGTGATTTCTGGTCGGCAAAGACATGCTCGACGCGGGATCGGATTACGGACTTTCCAGCATTCGATTTCTGGATATGTCGTGGCATAGGCTTGAGATGCGGCTTCTTCCTGTGAACCTTTGAGACAAAGCCGTGCTTTTCCATGAAGTCTTCATTGGCTTTTGAGCGATACGCCGTGTCAGCCCAGACGTTTGAGGCCGTATTGGTTTTATCCAACAGCCCCTCTCTCAATCGCGCGCCATCACTGGCGGCGGCGTGCGTCGTTTTCCATTTGCGGATGAACCGGAACTTCCGGTCGATGGAGATGTGCGACTTGTAGCCAAAGAACGGAATAGCGAGGTCCGTTGCGGGGATCGTTCCGTCATCCTGCCGTTTTGCTTTCGTGAATTTCAACGTCCAGCGCGCATGACGGTCCTTATGCGACAGCTTTGCCGGCTTGTCCTGCCAGTCCTGTGGGATCCGTCCCTCCCGAAGATCGGCTTTCTCAGCGTTTGTATTGCGCTGCTTTGGAGCAGCCACCAGTGTTGCGTCCAGGATCTGGCCTGACATCGGCAGATAACCGGCGTTCCTCAAAGTGGCGTCAAAGCGATTGAACAGACTTTCAATCGCACCCGCCTGTGTTAGACGCTCGCGAAACAGCCAGACCGTTTTGGCATCCGGTACCCGATCCGACAGGCCCAGTCCCAGGAAGCGCATGAAGGACAGACGGTCGTTGATCAGATACTCCGTCCGCTCATCAGATAAATTGTTCAGCGTCTGGATCACCAGGATCTTGAACATCAGCACCGGATCAAAAGGCGGTCGTCCGCCTTTGCTTCCCTCGGAATACGCCAGAGCCTTCTCCAGATCAGGGCGGAACACCTCAAAATCCACAGTCCGGGAAAACGCTTCGAGTTGATCGCCAAGCCCACTCAGTCGAGCAAGCCGCTCTTCAACATCAAAGAAACCGGGCTGATTCATTATCTATCCTTCCAGTCAACACAGAAGAAATGGAATCACAGAGAGCGCCTCAAAACCAGCGGGTTTTTCGAACCCTCCACCTTTAGATATATTCGGTTTTTTACTAATAATTTTTCGAGGATATTGTCCAGCAAAAACAGATATAAACCGAGTTTAATTTTCTTTTATGTAACGTCAAAAAACGATAATAAATGCTCCGTTAATCCTTCATTTACGCATTAACTGCGATTGTTTCAATAAAACACAACAACCATTTAATCTGTAAACTGTAATAGAACTATTTTCCAAAAAAAATGCCGCATTAAAATGCGGCATTCAAAGAAACACTTATTCGTAACGATTTCAATACTACGCAACGGCCTTGATATGAGCAGCAGTTTTAGGGTTAAGGCCTTCATCCAGAATATAATAATGAATCCCTTCCGAAACCCAGTCTTCTCTGAAACCAGCGCGAACATAAACATCCCGGCAAGGAGTATTGTCCGGCAGTTCATGCACAGACGCCGTCACCCGAACATTCCCATGCGCTTTACGAACATGGGCAACCGCCTGCGCGACAACAAACTCCTCGACTTCCATCCCCAGCACGCGGCAGCTCATAACATACTGAACAATTTCGGAATTTTTGAGATATAACACCCCAACCAGCCCGTACTCCGTGAATTTATCCTGCACATTAAATGCCAGTAGCTGCCCACCGTCCTTCAGAAAATCTGCGACTTCCTTAAAGGCCCACCGTTTACCAGATGTATTGAACTGATTAGTTTTGTTAGTCAGCTCAAGGGCGCGTGCAAATTCAGGTTGTGCCGTGTCAGTAATATATTTGAGGGTCACACGACAGTCGAGAGAGGCCAGAAACTCTTCCCGGCTCATGGCGGAGCGCGTTTCTTCCCGTTCAATCTGGCTCCGAATCATGTCTTCGCGCCGTTCAGATTCTGCTGTGAGCTGGGCAATTTGCGTCTCGGCTGACCACAGCAGAATACGCCGCGTCAGATAAGGATTGCCGCCCATCACACGCAAATCCGGGAAAGCAGAGGCCACTGCGGCCCGCTCTACAGGATTATCGTCCACAAAAACCACGCTCTTGGGCTTGATGTTGAATTCCTTGCAGATCGCCGCGATATTTTCCGCCTTGGGCTGCCAGTTGATTTTCAGAGACGCAAAATCTTCCAGAGAGACAAATCCGGGATTAACCACATCATCCCACCTCTGCCTGACAGTCTCATAGTCATTTTTTGAGCAGATCGCGACGAGAATACCGCGGGCACGCAGGTAATGAATTGCCTCCCAGATCCCTAGCGGCCAGCCGTCCGTACGCGGCCAGGGCTGCACGTCCGGGCGATAATGCTCTGCCAGTTGTCCCCGCCACAGGGTGTTATCCAGATCAAAAATAACAGCCTTGACCTGATCCACCTGATGCACCGTGCGATAGGACGTCACAATCTGGCGGTAAATTGCATCCAGAAACTCCTCGCGCCTGACAGGATACACTGTCTCCAGAGACGGGATAGACTCATTACGGGCAATCGCTCCAAAATCATCCCAGTCCTGAAACGCCACCCCCCCGTGTGAATAGAAATAAATGACATCATCCAGAATGTGTCGTTTCCCAATCGCACTGGCGACGGCGTCCACATCCAGCACATAGGCATTTTTATAGGTTTCGACACGCTCATTCAGATAGTCATTCAGGCGATGAACCAGCGTCACAAGATCACGCTGACTGCCTTTACCCCGCAGGCTGGACGCACTGCTCATTTGCGGCACAATAAAATTCGAGACGAATGTCAGCAGTCCGTGTGATTTATTGTAAACCATTGCTGCGGAGAGCATGACATCCAGAAGATTTTTCGCATCTTCAAAAACTGTCTCAGCAAAACCAGGCTCGTTGAAGCGAAAGCCCTCGATAACCCGATCACTCAGAAGGGTCCGCAAAGGGATCTGGACATATTGCAGATCATAGCCTTCAACCGGTGATGGCGGCTGCGGAGGAAGAATGCTGACAAAGTTATAGGGAATATAGTCAAAAGCGGTCTCAGGATAACGGGCCTTGAACTGTTCAAAATACAGAGCGGTCAGGCAGGAACCGATCAGAAGAACCCGATCAATTTTTTTTTCCGTCCGCTCCAGATCGGAAGGAAACAGAAATTCTGCCGCAGACATACCCTGTTCGACTTCTTGCACCATGATAACTCTGTTCCTGCTCCGCTCGAATATCTCAACGCACTTTATGCCGCGCGCTTCTACCTCTTGGACGCGCTTGCGCGCCTCCGGTTCATCGCGACATCACATTAAGACATCTATATCACTTTTCGAAGCATTGGCAGTGGCCAGAAAAAGAAAAGCTGTGTCCTTCTATAAAAAAAGACAAAAGATTTTTTTTATCGACGCCCTATGACTTATATAGATTGCTCAGAGCAAAGAGATACCCCCCTCAAAAACACATCAATTCTTCCTGAGTAATTCATTTTCCTTCTTTGAGCCTCAAGTATTCATCACATAATAAAACGCTATTTTAGCTCGAGACTACACAATCTCAGGGCGCAAACAAAACCGTTAACGAATATCAAAATATTCACTTATTTAAAAATTATTTCATTGTGCCGTTACAAATTTATTTTGATGAACACTATTGCTGCGGCTAATTAATTTGACTTTATGTTTGTTATTTTATAACAATATCTCCTTACATTTGTCACATAATACCGGGAAGTTCGTCGTTCTCAGGACAATATTTTTGCGGTATGCTTGCTAAGACTTCACAAGTTACATTTGGCACAAACGGGAAATATAATGGCTACTCTAACAGCGTGGAACAAAAAAGACATAAAAACGATAGTTGATTCAGAGAAATTTGATCTTGATTTTTACTTTTCCGAAAATCCTGATGTAAAAAAATCAGGTCTTGATCCTATTGTTCATTATGTTCTTTACGGCTGTCAGGAAAACAGAAACCCCAACGAAAATTTTAATACCGAAATTTACTATAATCTTTACAAAAACGTTATTGGCCAGGACGAAAACCCGTTTGCTCATTATATAAGAAATAATGAAAATCTTTATTTCTTTGAAAAAGGCCTTCTGCAGGAATACGGCTATGATTCCATCAGTAATGCCCTGAATCGTCTGAAAAAATACCCGTTCTTTAGCTCAGATGACTATCTCCGGATGAATGCCGATATTTCATCCGCCAAAATGTCCCCGGTCCGTCACGCATTGCTTTACGGGATTGGAGAAGGGCGTGAAATCTTCTCCAAGCGGTCGATCGTCAGTTTTCTGGGTAAGGAATGTAAGAACGACATCGACTATAAAATCAACAAAGACGACACCAGCGACGCACTCCCCAAAACTGTCGGCGTCTTTTACCATTCAGAAGGCAATTCCTTTATCAAGGAACTGGCCGAGTGTCTGGATGACTACCTCAAGAATAGTGGGATCAATTCCCGCGTCATGACGGAAGATACCCCGGAAGAAGACGCTCCCGAACTCTGCATCTTCTGCGCGCCGCATGAATTTTTCTTTCTTTCCGGGAATGAGACCTGGAAAAAAGATGAAATCATCAAGCGTTCCATCATGTTCAATACAGAGCAGCCGCAAACACTGTGGTTCACCCGTGGCATCATTTACATCATGATGTCCGCAGGCGTGATGGATCTGTGTTACCAGAACCTGAAATCCTTCTCGGATGTCGGTCTGAACGTCTTTCACTTTGACCCACCTGTGGAAATTGAGGCCTGCGCCCTCTCTGCGGAAGACAAGAAGCATCCGCTGTTCCGTGTGCTGCCCCAGCCTGCACAGAAAGCCTCTTCTCCGTTCACGCCCATCAATGAGCGCAGCATTGATGTCAGCTTTTTCGGCAATGCGTCCCGCAAGAGAGAGAAGTTTTTCTCCCGTGCCGCAGCATTCTTCGCCGACTATCAGAATTTCTTATATTACCGGAAGGCCGATGGTCCTATTCCCAGCTCCGGCCTGTATGACATTCTCTCACGCCTGCCGCGCTACGTTTCTGAGAATTCAAAAATTTCGCTCAATATTCACCGTGATGATAACTGCTTTTTTGAATGGCACCGCATTGTCAAACAGGGCATGGCATCCGGGTCCATTATTGTGACAGAAGAATGCTTCCCACATCCTCTGTACAAAAACGGTGAACATTATCTGACTGAAACACCGCGCCATATGCCCAATCTGATTGAATGGCTGATCCGCACAGAAGAGGGTCAGGCTGAAGCCGCAAGAATTCAGAAAAACATTTTTGATGTTCTGCAAAACGAAGACATCTTCAATTCCAAAAATCTGGATCTGAAAAACTATATCTCTTCCGTGTGGAGCAACCTGAAATGAGCATTCTGAAACCCTGGGCTCCGGCTGGTAACATTGAATTTTCGTTCAAGAAAAAATCAAGAAAACCCAAAGATCTGGTGACAGTCTGCGTTACCAACTTCAATTATGCGGCTGTTATCTGTGAATGTCTGGACTCCATTGTTGACCAGACGCATGAGAATATTGACCTCGTTGTTGTAGATGATCTGTCTGAACGTGATGAGTCTATCGCGGTCATCACGGAATGGATGGAAGAGAACAAGCAGCGCTTCTACCGCGCGACCCTGATCCAGAATAAGCGGAATCAGGGACCGTCTTTTTCCCGGAATGTCGCCTTTGAAAATGCTTTAGGTGAAGCTGTCTTCATCATGGATGCAGACAACACCGTTTACCCTAAAGCTCTGGAAAAGACTTACGCCGCCCTGATTAACGGTGGTTTTCCCGCCGTTTACACCCAGATTGAAGAATTTGGTGACCGCAAAGGCATTGGTCATGCCGATATCTGGGACCCAGCCCGGATGAAGCAGAACAACTATGTAGACGTTATGGCCCTGATCCGTAAGGATGCGTGGGCGCGTGTGGGCGGCTTCTGCCATATTGAAGAAGGCTGGGAAGATTATGATTTCTGGCTGAAATTTATTGATTGCGATCTCAACCCCGGATACCTGCCGGAAATTCTGTGCCGTTACCGTGTTCACAACACATCCCGCACGGCCACAGAAGCCCTTTCCGCGCATTATGACCTTGAACTGGTGATGGAATTCCGGCACCCGTCACCTCAGAAAGAAAGCTGATTTTTCTGAGATCGGCTATCTGGTCAGGCCCCTCGGGGTCTGACTGTCTTTTCCGCTACTCTGAAACGCAAGACTTCCTGTCTGCTGATCTAAGACACAGAAAAGACAACGCCAGCCACCTTCCTGAGTGTGGCTGGCATTATTTTATACTTCAAAAATCTTTTAGCCTGCCCGCCTAAAACAGGCCGCAGGTTTATTGCGCCGAAAAGCAAGCCTTTAAAAACCCCGTTTTTCTTCATGATATTTCAGAAGAAAAACGGAGGGTTATTTTTACCAGGTCGGGGCTGGCCCTTTAACAATCTGAGCCAGATCATCCGGACGGATCCATTTCTGGAATGCTGCCTGCACTTCAGCGCCCGTTGCTTTGTAATAGACCTGTGCGGCGCGGTCGGTATTATCCAGTGGCAGTCCAAGCTCCTCCAGCCCCAGATATTGCGCGGCAATGCTGCTCAGGCTGGCACGACGCAGCGGCAAGCTCCGCAAAAGAGAGGCTTTTGCCAGAGATAATTCATCCTCCGTCGGGGGAGCCGTCTGCATGGATTTCAAATCCTGCAACACAGCAACACGGGCTTTACCAACTTTATCCGGATCTGATCCGTATTCAATATTATAAGAGCCCCGAGTACGCCCCCAGTCAAAGCTGCTGCCCACGGAATAGACATACCCGGTTTTGACCCGCAGATCACGATACAACCGGGAAGAAAAGAGACCACCCCCCAGCACCTCATTGCCAAGCTGCAACAGGAAATGGTCCGGGTGAGACGCCGTCAGGCCCAGCGTTTCCGCCAGCACCACGCTATCCTGCACGCTGCTTTTGTCAGGCACATTGGCACGGGACGCTTTGCTGAGCGGCACAGCGGGCAAATCCACCACCGGTTTTGGCCCCTCTGCTTTCCAGCCGCCAAAAGCCTGCTCTACCACAGAGCGCGCTTTTTCCGGCGTGATGTCGCCCGTCACAACAATTGTCGTGAGGTCAGGCCGCCAGGCTGCCTGATAGTATTTCAGCACATCATCCCGCGAAATACTCATGAGAGATTGCGGTGTGGCGTGACGCAGTTCCGGATCTTTTGCAGGCAAAAGGGCCGTTTTAATCGCCTGCCCGAACAGGAAGCCGGGAGACACCAGCAAACCAGCCTGCCCCTGTGCGGCCTGCATCCGCACAATCTGAAATGCCTTTTCCGGGAAAGCCGGGTGCAGTTCATTTTCCGCAAGCAGAGCAATGCCTTTTTCAAAATCAGGCGTCAAAACCTGAAGTGAGAAGCTGCCCCCTGCACTTTCCCATGCCGGAATATCATCCAGTGCTTTCTGGAAGCCCAGACGGTCATGTGTTGCCGTACCGTAGGAGAACAGGCCCTCCGTCAGGTCCTCCACCCCTTCTTTACCCTCTGGTTCCTGCATGGCCGCGTTCTGGCGGATCTCACCGGAAAGCTGAATGGTGTGGCTGACGTGAGACGGCCAGACAATCAGCTTCAGGCCATTGGGCAAGGTGCTGACGACCGGCTGCGGCGTGGGTTTAGGTTCTTCCAGATGGGACAGGGCGTTTTCTGCCCAGTCCGGCAGTTTAACCGGCTTGTCAGGCGTAGAGGCAAAGGATTCCGCACCACCAAACCCTTTTCCGGCCACAGGCTTGCCAGATGCTTCCGGCGTCAGCACTGCGGTCACAGCGTGAGCGGGGTCCAGCAGTTTTGCCGCCAGACGATTAACCGCCTCCGGCGTAACAGCCTGATAGGCGGCAACGATATCACCCGGTGCGTCAAGATTGTGGAACGCCAGTGCGGTGGACCACTGGGCAGCCAGACCACTCACAGAGTTTGCGGAAAACTGAAGCTGGGCAATCTCCCGCTTTTTCGCTGCTTCCACCAGTTCTGCCGGAACGCCGTCTTTACGGATTTTCTCCAGAACACCGCGCAGATCATTCAAAGCTTTTGCGGAATCTCCTCCTTTGGGAAACGCAGCAAGCGCCAGACCAAACCCTGCTTCTTTTTTGGGCGCGTATTCAAAACCGGCAAACAGCGCCTTGCCCTGCGGCACCAGATCATACAACGCGCCGCGCTGGCTCCCCAGCACGTCAGACAGAATATCCGCAACAGCAAACGTGCCCGCCGTGCGCCCCGGCATGGGGTAGGCGAGCGTTGCAAAGCCAACCGGATAATCCGTCGGGAAGCTGAGCGTTTTAGCCGGAGGGGGTACCGGAGCCACTTTTGGCCGCTCCGGCAGGGTTTTACGCGGCACAGCCTCGAAGGCCTCCCGCACCTGATCCAGCGCCGTCACGGGGTTTACATCCCCCACAATGACCAGAACCGCATTGTTGGGCGCATACCATTTTTCGTAAAAAGCGCGCAGATGGGCTGCATCTGTCTTCTCAAAAGACGGACGTGTGCCCAGCGCGTCATGCGCGTAAGGTGTCCCTGCAAACAGGATGGACTGCAACTGTTGCAGATACAGATAGGCCGGGCTGGACAGATCCCGTGAGACTTCCTGCTCAATCGCCCCGCGTTCCTTGCTCCAGTCTGCTTCAGACAAAGTCAGACCTTTCATGCGCAGAGCTTCAATTTTCAGAAGAACAGGAAGGTCCTGTGCCTGTGCGGTATAGAAATACTGCGTAACGTCCTCAGTCGTGTCCGCATTGTAGCTGCCACCCAGACGGGTGCCCACAGCAGCTAACTGGTCCTTATCCAGCCCTGCACTGCCGCGGAACATCATATGTTCCAGCGCATGGGCAGTGCCGGGAAAGCCCTCCGGCGCTTCTGCTGAGCCAACCAGATAATTGATTTCCGTTGTCACAACGGGTGCCAGCCGGTTGGGCACAATGACCACCCGCAGGCCGTTAGGCAGGGTCGCGCGCACCACCTGCGCACTGCTGAGAGCGGCTGGCACCAGAGCAGACGGAGCCTGTTGTGCCAGAGCCGCCGGTATAGACATGACTGAGGACAGCGCTGTACCTGCCAGAATGGCCGCCCCCAGAATAAGAGGCGATACGTCGGACGCCCGTAACCGCGCTGGTCTGCCAGACTGTTTTACAGTACCTGATATAGAAAAGGGAAAAGCCATTCTTAAATCCTTTGTCCGTATAATTTATTTACAGAAATCAGGCTTCAGACACTGACACCCGGCAGTGAGAATTTTTTCGCCATAGCCGACAACTGATGCCGCCGCAGTTCAGACCGGGCACGGGCATCTTCCGTCATATAATTCAGCTGAATGGTGTAACGCTGGCCCACAAACTGCCGATGCCCATGCCATGTGGTGGGGCCGTTGGGGAAAATCAGCAATGTGCCTTCCACGGGCGGCACTTCCTTGGCGTAATCTTCAATATCATGCGGGCCACGCAGCAGACGGACACAGCCTTCCTGCTTCTGCCAGCTCTCTTTTTCCGCAGGGTTCAGATACAGCAGAACCGTCACGCGCTTGGCGAGGGAATCTGTATGAATCCGGCCATCCTTCTCCCGCGTGCGGCCACGGATGGTCAGCATTGTGGGCGCGTGGTCCAGATCAAGATGGAATTTTTCCGCAATAATCCGCCGTAGCTCCGGCCCTTCCATGGCCGCCACCACAGACTGCATCAGCGGGGAAAGTGTCAGGGCCGAAGGCGGGAAAGACCCGCCAGAGCGGATATCGGGCAGGCTGGCAAACAGCCGGGGCAGATCATCCTGCCGGATAAAATGCGGGACAACCACATGCGGAAACGGGTCAGCACAGACAGGTGCTGTGGCGAGAGCCGCATAATCCGGCTGTATCGAGGTGTCTGACATGATCTTGCGTTCCGTCCAGATATGAACCCTTTGCAAGACGAACGGTAGAAGGGAAGTGCGGCAGGAACAAGCCCTGCCCTCCTTTCTTACGGCCCGATAGCCCGGTAACAGGCATTTTTCAGGGCAAACTGCTTCACGCCCGCAGGCAGCGTGTTCAGCCGCTCGGTCTGGGCCATCATGGCCCGCCCCTCCGCCGACCAGCTGGCCGGACGCACCTTCGGGCTACTGAAGCTACCGCTGACACGCACCGGAATATCCAGCGCAAAACGCCCGGTTGTGGAGGCCTGACTGCCAAATGTCAGATCAAACCACTTCCTGTTCAGGTCAAAACGGGCATTGGCCGCCACGGTGCCATCTCCCGTGCGGATGCGCAGAGGCAGAGCCTGCCCCACCCCGGCACGGGAACTCACCACGCCGAGCATACAGGCCACTGGCGTCATACCTTTGGGCTTGTTAAACAGCATCCGCAAATCAGCCGAGACAAGGCCGATCACCTTACGGTCCAGACTGCCGCTGGTCATGGAAACAGCGGCCGCCACATCCGCCGCATGCACAGCCGCGTTCAGCGTCTTCTGTGTCGCATCCGCCCGCATCTGCATGTCCACCCGCCCTTGCAGCGGCACAGGGCCAAAGCCCAGAACCTGACGCAGTTTTTCAATATCCGCGCCGGAGACATTCACGGACGCCCCGACATGCGACGCCCCTTTGTCAGCCGCCTCAATTTTACCGGAGGCCTTCAGATTGGCGCCGAGATAATCAAGGCTCAGCGTATCCACCGCAACAGCGCCGGGGGCGACAGACGCCGCCAGCGTCATGTTTGAGAACGTCAGAACATTGTAGGACAGTTTTTTGACGGACAGATGCGCATCAACCAGCGGGTCCGGCGCTGGATCAACCGTGAGCGGCATATCCGTCTGCGTCGGGCTGGCGGCTTTCTGATGGCTGAGAAATTCATTCAGGTTCAGCTGACTGAAGGCAATATCCGCGGTGATATGATCCGGCTTGCCGTGGCTGCCTTCCACAAGGCGCATCAGGGTGATGGTCATGGGATTGTCCTTCACCATCCCCTGACCCTGCGTGACGCTCCACAGATCTCCCTCATGCTCAAACTGGCCGGACATCTGCACGGCAATATCCTGCTGCGCGGGCAGCCCGGCAATCTGCATCATCGGGCGGGAGGTAGGGCTGTTAAAAGTGACAGCCCCCCTGATACCATCGGCGTTGATCGGGTCCGTCGCCGTCCCCCTGAACGTGATGGTCATGTCACCAGACTTCGCCTCCATATCTATCCCATAGGGCGTTTTTGTCTGCCGCAGGATGGAGAACGGCTGCATGGTGGCTGTCATGGTCACCGGGGTGTCATTATACGCCCCGTCAACCGCCAGATGGACGGGTTTGTCCGCACCATCTGTCTGAAGTGTAACGGTTTTCAGCGTGGTGCGGAACTCTGAACCATGCGCCGTGCGGTAAATAACCGCCCCCTTCTGCACAGCAACATCAAGCGCCGTGGGGTAATCACTCCGGTCGTCCGGGCCGCTCTGGGCCGGATGTGGCGCGGGCTTTGCCCCGGCTTCCGCCTGCTTCCCGAACCGCCAGTTTGGCACGCGCTGCGGCGTACGTTCCACCATCACATAAACATCTGAAATAGCGACATGCCGCACCAGCATCGGACCATGCAGCAGGGAGGACACATTCACTTCCGCGGCAAGATGCCCCACCCGCACCATATCCGACCCCGTGCCGCCGGGAATATTGGCCAGACGGGCATTGGCAATCTCAACTTTCAGCCAGCGTCCGGGCGTGACATGCAGACTGCCGATTTCCACCGTCCGTCCCAGAGCCGCCGTTGCGCGGCGGGCAACAAAACGCCCCAGATCAGCCTTGCTGAGAAAAACCCAGCCCGCACCGCCAGAGGCTGCAACAAGTGCGACAGCCCCCACGCCACCCCACAGCGCCCAGAAGCCCGCACCGCGCCGTCTGGTCTGGCCACTGGCCGGGCCGCTCTTCTGGCTCTCGGGTCTGGCGGCGTTATCACTGGTCTGATCTGACATTCAAATCCTCAATTTCCCGCACCCTGTTTCCAGCCGGAACGATGCGCTTTTTCTGCCCACTGGCAGGATCGGGTGCTCTTGTAGGAAAAAATGACGCCCCCGTCATGTCCATGATTGGCATAGCAGAGAACCTCAGATACCTCTGTGCCTTGCCGGGTCGTCTTTCTATCCCCACTGTGGCGGCGGAGCAGCGCAAAGAGCCTTCCTCCCTGAGGATGAAAACGGACGAAATGACGAACAAGACCCTCCCCCCCAGTGACATACCCGCACACCAGACACGAGTCGTTCTGGCTGCCATGACGGCGGTGGGGATGATCCTCTGCTCGCTCTGGGTTGTGCGTCCCTTTCTGCCAGCCACCATCTGGGCCGTGACAATCGGGATCACCACATGGCCCCTGCTTCTGCATATTCAGAAATTTCTGTGGGGCAGCCGCGGGCTGGCGGTCACCGTAACCTGTCTAGTGGCGCTGATGGTCTATGTCCTGCCCTTCTGGCTGGCGACCACCACCGTCCTGACGCACACGGCAGAACTGAAAACCCTCGCGGATTCTGCTCTGGCGTTCCGCATCCCCTCAGAACCGCAATGGATCCAGCATCTGCCGCTGATCGGCCCCAAAACAGCCGACTGGTGGCAGCAGATTGAAAATGTACGCCTGCCGCAGCTCGCCAACCGTATTCTGCCTGACACGGGCAAGGTGATCGGCTGGGTGCTGGATTATGCGGGCAGCTTTGGCATGCTTGCGCTACAATTTCTGCTGACCCTGATTATTCTGGCCGCCCTCCACACCCGTGGGGAAGCCGCCGCCAGTCTGGTCATGAACTTTGGGTCTGCTCTGGCGGGAGAACGCGGCCGGGAGATGGTGCTACTGGCCGGGCGGACCATCCGGGGCGTGGCTGTGGGTGTGACCGTAACGGCGATTGCGGAAAGCGCGGTCGGCGGGATCGGCATGGCCTTAACCGGGGTCCCCTGGGCCAGTATTCTGACAGCCGTGACCTTTATTGTCTGCCTGCTTCAGGCGGGTCCCGGCGTGACGCTCATTCCGGCAGTAATCTGGATGTTTTTCTTGCGCGGCGCTGGCCCGGCCATTGTGCTGCTGGTGTTTACCATTCTTGCGATTGTAATTGATAACCTTCTGCGCCCCTTCCTTATCCGCAAACAGGCCAATGTGCCGCTGGTGCTGATTATGGTGGGCGTGATTGGCGGGCTGGCGGCGTTCGGGCTTGTGGGGATTTTTGTCGGACCGATGATATTGTCCGTCACCTATACACTCGTAAAAAGCTGGCTTTCAGAAACAGATTTCCAGACGTCTGATCTGAACGACCCTCTGCCAAGCCTACCCGCAACGGCACAGACCCGCCCCTCCACCACTGAGACAGAGTGAGGCGCGCCTTCCGCGCAGCATGGGGGCAGCAGAACCACCCCCTTCTCCTTAACTCCGGCTGCGCCCGCGTTTAGGTTTGGGCTCATATCCGCCACCGCCCGGCCCCAGCGGGCGTGGCACCTGATCCTTTTTTGCCTTGCGCCGCGCTCCGGATTTCTGCCCGGCGGTTGAATACGGCGCCGGGGGCGCATCCAGCCCCAGTTGCAAGGCTTCCAGCCGCTTGATTTCATCCCGCAGGCGGCCTGCTGTTTCAAATTCCAGATCGGCCGCGGCTTCACGCATCCGTTTTTCCAGCCCGGCAATAGCGGTATCCAGATCCTGCCCGACAAATTCAGCAACACCCGTATCTTCATCGGGTGCGACAGTCACGTAATCCTGCTCAAACACGGAGGAGACAATGGCACCAATATTCTTGCGCACACTTTGCGGCGTAATGCCGTGCGCCTCGTTCCACGCCATCTGCTTTTCACGCCGGCGGGCTGTTTCCTCCACCGCGTATTGCAAAGAGTCCGTCATTTTATCAGCATAAAGCAGCACCCGCCCTTCCACGTTACGGGCAGCACGGCCAATGGTCTGAATCAGAGAGGTACGGGAACGCAGGAAACCTTCCTTATCCGCATCCAGAATGGCAACCAGCGAACATTCCGGAATATCCAGCCCCTCACGCAGCAGGTTGATGCCTATCAGCACGTCAAACGCGCCAATCCGCAGGTCGCGGATAATCTCAATGCGCTCCAGCGTATCCACATCGGAATGAAGATACCGCACTTTGATGCCAGCTTCGTGCAGATAGTCGGTCAGATCTTCCGCCATGCGCTTGGTCAGGGTTGTCACCAGCACACGGCCACCCTTGGCAACCGTCGTCCGGCATTCCGCCAGAAGATCATCCACCTGATGCTCCACGGGGCGGATATCCGTGACCGGATCAATCAGGCCGGTCGGGCGAATAACCTGCTCGGCAAACACGCCGCCTGTCCGTTCCATTTCCCACGGGCCGGGTGTGGCGCTGACAAAGAGACTTTGCGGACGGAACTTGTCCCACTCCGCAAAATTCAGCGGGCGGTTATCAAGGCACGAGGGCAGACGGAACCCAAACTCGGCCAGAATGGACTTCCGCGCGTTATCGCCACGCTCCATGCCGCCAATCTGCGGCACCGTAACATGACTTTCATCCACAATCAGCAAGGCATCTTCAGGCAGATATTCAAACAGGGTCGGTGGCGGATCACCCGGTTTGCGACCTGACAGATAACGGGAATAGTTTTCAATCCCTTTGCACACGCCAGTCGTTTCAATCATTTCCAGATCAAACGTCGTGCGCTGGTCCAGCCGTTCGGCCTCAAGCAGCTTGCCGTCCTTCGTAAATTTATCGAGCTGCTGACGGAGTTCCTGTTTGATCCCCACAATCGCCTGCTGCAAGGTCGGGCGTGGCGTAACGTAATGGCTGTTGGCGTAAATGGTAATTTCCTGAAGATCAGCCGTCTTTTCACCCGTCAGCGGATCAAACTCGATAATCCCGTCAATTTCATCCCCAAACAGGGAAACACGCCAGGCCCGGTCTTCATTCTGCACCGGGAAAATATCAACCGTCTCGCCGCGCACCCGGAAGGTGCCACGGGTAAAGGCTGCATCATTGCGGCGGTATTGCAGTTCGACCAGTCCCCGCACCAGACGGTCCCGGTCAATCTCCCCGCCCAATTCCAGCTTGACGACCATGCGGGAATACGTCTCGACCGAGCCGATACCGTAAATGCAGGAGACAGACGCCACGATAATTACATCGTTCCGCTCCAGCAGCGCCTGCGTGGCGGCGTGGCGCATCCGGTCAATCTGTTCGTTAATCTGGCTATCTTTTTCAATATAGGTATCGGACCGGGGTACATAAGCTTCCGGCTGATAGTAGTCATAGTAGCTGACAAAATACTCAACCGCGTTATTCGGGAAAAACTGTTTCATTTCCCCGTAAAGCTGTGCGGCCAGTGTTTTGTTGGGCGCCAGAATAAGGGTTGGTTTCTGGGTGGCCTCAATCACCTTCGCCATGGTGAAGGTTTTACCAGACCCGGTAACCCCCAGCAGGACCTGATCACGCTCATTCGCCTCAATCCCTTTAAGGAGATCGGCAATCGCCTGTGGCTGGTCCCCTGCCGGTTCGTATTCCGAAACCACTTCCATACGCCGGAGCTTGGGCCGCGCCGCCTGACGGTCAGGCTCAAACGTGACAGCCGGGAGACTGGCCGCACGCTCACTCAGCGTGCCCCGTTTTTTACCACGGGCAGCCGCCGGAGCGGAGGAAGAACGAGACGCGGAATCGGGAGCGGTGCGGGATGCCATAGGCCTCAACATGGTGTGCGAACCGGTTTGCTGCAAGCCTGAGCGCGTCAGACCGTTCCCGGCGGTATCCGCGCCAGCGCTACGCTGCCGGATACCGCCCGAGCCTTCAAAAAAAAAGGGTCAGCTTCTGGCGGACGGGGCCATAAACTCCGGCCCCACGGGGTCAGAAATGTCGTGCTTCAGAATGGCGTCAATGGCCTTCATATCCGCCTCATCCAGCGTCCAGCCAAAAGCTTCATCCACCCCGGTAATCTGCTCGGGCTTTCTGGCACCCCAGAGCGCAATGGTCGGTCCACGGTCCAGCACCCAGCGGATGGCAAGGGCCAGCATGCTCTTGCCATGCTTGTCCGCAATGGCCTTCATATCATCCACCGCTTTCAGATACTGGCCAAAGCGCGGCTGCTGGAATTTGGGGTCGCTTTTGCGCAGATCATCGCCTTCAAACTTGCGGTCCGCCGTCATGCGGCCAGACAGCAGGCCACGGCACAGCGGCCCGTAGGCCAGCACAACCAGATTGTTTTTAATGGCGTAAGGCAGAACGTCTTTTTCAATCTCACGCTCAAACAGATTATAGGGCGGCTGGATTGTGGCGAGAGGCGCAAATTTCCGGAATTCGTCCATTTGCTCCGGCGAGAAATTACTGACACCCAGCGCGCGCACTTTGCCGTCCTTCACCAGTTTTTCCAGCGCCCGGGCCGTTTCTTCCAGCGGTGTTTTGGGGTCAGGCCAGTGCACCTGATACAGGTCAATATGGTCCGTCCGCAGGCGGCGCAGAGAATCTTCAATCTCCTGCGCAATCCGGGCCGGGCGGCTATCACGGAACACTTTGCCGTCCTGCCAGTTCAGCGCCACCTTGGTCGCCAGAATGACTTTGTCCCGCTTGCCTTCCAGCGCGCGGCCAATCACCTCTTCTGAATGACCGAACCCGTAAACCGGAGCCGTATCAATGACGTTGATGCCCAGTTCCAGTGCCTTATCAATGGTTTTTGCAGCATTCACATCATCCGGGCCACCCCACATGGACCCACCAATGGCCCATGTTCCAAGCGCAATGCGGGATGCAGGCTTGGCAAGACCCGGAATGGAAAGGGTTTCTGCTGTCATGATCAGACACTCCTCGTAACGTCATAAAAAAAACTGTCCATCAGACGGACCACGCGCCGGACCCTGCCTGACAGAAGACATCTGTTTTAAACGCAGCACGCCCCACCTGTTGCATTACACATGCGAAAGGCGGGCATGTTCCTGACGGGATGCGCACCATAAACCGCACAAACCCGGCGCAACGCCCCGCACAATGCTTGACCATGACCAGAAAATTTTTGCATTTTCTGAGCATGACTTCTGCATCTCCCCCTCTCATGCCGCGCGTGGGCGTTCTGGCTCTTGTGCGGCATGGCCGTAATGTTGTGCTGGTGCGTCGGGCCAATGCGCCTGACGCCGGCCTGTGGGGCTTTCCCGGCGGGCGGGTGGAAGCCGGAGAAACCCTATTTCAGGCCGCGGAGCGTGAATTACGGGAAGAAACCGGACTGAACGCACGCGCCCTGCAAACTGTTGATGTTTTTGACAGCATCCACCGCACACCAGAGGGCACACTGGCCTTCCATTACGTGATTGTTGCTGTCCTGTGTGAGGAAACGGCCCGACACCCCACAGCACCGCACGCCGCAGATGATGCCCTTGAGGCCCGCTGGTTTTCTTATGAAGACGTGCAGGCTCTTGGCCCCAAAGCCTGCGCCCGGCTGTTTGAACTGACACAGAAAATTATTCCGCCCCGTCAGGCCGAATAAACGCACGAGTACACATTCTGTTAAAAGAAAGAACTGATTTTCCGGTCAGGCCAGCACGCAAGGCCTGTAAAATCCGGCAGGTTTTGTGAGAGGCCGTAGAATGGTCTGTTTCTCACAAAACCCCCAGATCGGTCTTTTAGAATCACAAACTAGTTTTATGAAAAGCTGAGAATACCCTTTAGCTGTTCGAGATATATCTCGCGGGAGTGTTCCTCTCGCACCCGGGCAAGCTCATGCTCACGGATGCTCTCCCACAGCACCTTATCTTCATACAACCGGACAACAGCATCCGCGAAGGCCTGCGGGTCCGTCGTGCTGACACTCAGCATGTCCTCACCCGGCGTCCAGCCCACCTGCTCACACAGGATGGAGGAGGCCACAATGGGCAGACCATGCGCTGCGGCCTCGTGAATTTTGTAGGGAATACCGGCAGCAAATCGCGTCGGGGCCACAAAAATCCGGTGGCTATCATACACCGGGCCAACGGCGGAAACGCGCCCGAGCAGGTTCACGCGCGGATTTTTTGCCAGCAGAGAGAGATCAACTCTGGGGCTGATATAGCCACATACAGTAAATTTCACATCCGCGGGCAGACGCCCTTCCAGCCGCGGCAGGACCTCACTGCTAAACCATGCAAGGGAATCCACATTGGGGGAATCTGCATCATGCATCGCGCCGAGGAAGAGAATATCACGCCGCGCATCCCACCCCGGACTATAAGGCAACGGCTTTTGCATATGGCCCAGAACCCCAACATTCGGGAAGCCGTTCTTCTTCAGAATCTCAGCATCCTTTTTGTTCACAGCAACAATTTTCTCAGCCATGAACAAATGACGGAATTCGTGCTTCAGCATTTCATCAACGGTCTGCTCAGGCGCACCTGTGCCGCGCAGAAGATGCTTCTGATGCTCACGCGGTGCCGCCACAGCCTCGGTATCAATAATCACGGCATGGGATGAAATGGCATCCGCACACTGCATCAGCACCGGTGCCAGACGGTCCGCATTATGGGTGCGGGCAATCCACACAAGATCATAATATCCGGCACGGGATTTAATGAAGTCTTCCAGTTCCGGCAGTTCCCGGTCCCAGATCACCTCAGCACGGTCCGGGAAGGCACTGCAGATTTCTTCCATCGGTTCTGTGGGCCGGTAAACCGGATACACTGTGACATGATACCCCAGATCAATCATGCTCCGGATGACGTCATTAGACCGCGTAAAGCCTGACCCAAGGAACCGGTACGGCAGCCGGTCTTCAATAAACAAAATTCGCTTCTGCCGCGTGGCGGAAGAGCGTGCCCGCACCAGCAGACGCTCATGGAACAGATTTTTTTGCCGCAGATAGGCACCGTGCTTCCTGCGGAAAGTTTCCTGATTGCGCGCAATCATGGAGGCGCCGCTGATAAAGCCGGACGTGCCATATTCATAGTGAATAACCACAATCGAGGGGTCATACACCACGTCCGACCCGGCCTCATGAATACGGAGGCACAGATCTGTTTCCTCAAAATAGGCCGGGGCATAATCGGTATCAAAACCACCCAGCTCTTTGAGCAGCGTGGTTCTGACCAGCAGGAACGCGCCGGAGCAGAAATCAACCGAGCGCACAAAGTTGGCTTCCGGCACATCCGGCCGCCTGTCCCGCAGATAGCCGCAGACAGACCCGTCACGCCAGACAATGCTGCCAGCTTCCTGCAACATCCCGTTGGTGCGGACCAGCTTGGCCCCTACAGCCCCCGTCTGCGGCTCATTACGCAGGCGCGCCAGCGCATTGCCGACAGCGCCCGGCATCAGCTCCAGATCATTATTCAGATAGA
>VNJS01014734.1:0-26867 GCA_008042575.1 Drosophila watanabei
TTTAGAATTTTGTTGTAAATTTCATAAGAATCGGACGACTATATCAAATAGCTGCCATACAAACGGTCAATAAAAAATGTGAAACTGTAAAAAATGTAAAACTGTAAAAAATGTAAAACTGTAAAATTGTATGAATATGAAAGTAATTCATATTATATTATATTGGGATAGATTAGAATTGGTTCAATTGGAATCTGCAAGGGTATACAAACTTCGGCGTGCCGAAGTTAGCTTCCTTTCTTGTTTTTAACTAAGTCCTCATGTTTCCCTTCTTGTCTTTTATCCTATTGTGAAATAGCCTACTGACAGCTCAGAGGTCACTTTCCGAGCTACTGTCAGACTTTCCCCCAACTAAACTGGTAGTCATAACACAATAAAAAGACAAAAAGACCCCCAGACACGACTCCAGTTATGTCAGCAGAAGATGGACAGTGACCAGGTGGGGCATTAAGACACCAGACCGGAGACCAATTCGCACGTAATTCAAACCAATCCAAAAGCCATTTCGGGGGAGACACAGAACGGCCTCATGGCTTGATTAACACTTTCGGGGGCTGCGACTATGCCGTAACTCTCGGGCTCTGTGATTTTTCCCACATTTGAAAGCAAACAAAATAATAAAAGCACACCACCACCGCCGCTGGATTGAAACAAAGAAAGAAAACCGAAAATTTCACTTTTAAATGCGAAAACGTTCACCTTCGTTTATTTCCGCAAGTGGGTTTTGCTTATTTCGGGTTTTATTTTTTGTATTTTTTTGGCTTTATCATTGTCGCCAGACGTCTTGGGAAAACTTTACACGCTACTGGCAAGCGGGCAAAGAAAGCCCACAGAACCCGCTTCTTAATGGGCTTCAAGGAAATAATGGTTAGCCCAAAACGAGGGGGAAAAAACTCTCAAAATTAAGTTGAATTGCGGTAAAAGAAGAGGTTGCCGGAGCCGGAGATTGATGTGCGTTCGAGTTGGAGGAGAAAAAGAGAGAGAGACAAACGGGATGGAAAACGAAAAATTTTCCACTAAGAATTATTCATAACATGTTGTAATGCATTGTTATTGTTCAGGTTGCTTTTATGCTTTTGCTGCTTGTAACATGGCCCGTCGAAAAAGAAGGCACAAATCTAGAAAATTAAACAGAGCACAACAAAATAGCTGCGGAACAGCTGAAGAGGGAAAACCCAAAACAGAAACAAAAAACACAAAAAATAAAACACACTTGGCAACTAAATAAACACAAGACTCCGTTGGCCAAACTGATGCGTGTGTGGCATAATATATAGTATAGTAAGTGGCTATATGCCTCTTCTCTTTGCTAGACATTCTTGCTGCAAATATTGCCGAAATTGGTAATTGATTGCGATTACGTTATAGCCAATGCACTTGATGGCCAGCCAAGTGATCCAAGAAACAACCTAAGACGGCTGAAACAGCAAGGAATGTGAATGTACCACACAAGGGAATATATGCTTGATTTGGTTAGTTTGGGTGGATTCTTGCCAAGGATAACTATATAAATAATGAAGGAGTATTATTTTCAATTTATACTCGATACTCATCTACTACTTCAACTACTAAAAGTTACTCATAACAAAATTTGGTATATATGTGACACTTTTCCTAATTTTCAGAACTGTGTTCCCCCACTTGTCTGATTATTATTTTTGTTTTATTGCAGTTCCTGAGTAGATAGATTTATTAATGCTTTACAGGCATTTATTTATATATAACACTTTTTAGCGAATATATGAATAATATTTCAGATATATCTTTTTTTTTTTTTTGCTATTCTAAAAATGGAAAGGTTTTAATTAAATTAAGCGTAACTTTTTAGCATCTTCCCTCTTTCCTCTTTCTTCCTTTAAAATTCCGAATTGTTCATTGAGGTAAGAAAATATAAATTTCATCATCTTTTAATAGGTATTTCTTTATTCTTATACCTCTGCAATTTTAGTCAGAAGAGTGCAAGAAGTCATTCCGACTCTATAAATCATAAATACATATTCTTGATCAGCATCAAAAGCAGAGTCCATTTCCTCAAAAATATATTTTTTCTGAATTTATTTTGAGCAAAATTTTAATATTTTAATTTTTTAGTTCAAAATGCAAATTTATTATGCGAATTATAACTAACACGGAATAGAAAGTTAAGTATTTTTGCCTAGTTATGATTGATTTTAAATTCTAACCCCTAAACCAAATGCTAATTTTAAGGGTAGGCAAAGTTCGGCTTTCCGAAGTTAATTTTCTTTCTACTTTTACTACTTATACTAATTCTAAAGTTTCTAAGAATTTCATAAATTAAGAAGTTTTTAAAGTATGAGCTCAAAAAACCAACAAACTCAAGAGTAAATTTTTGATATAAAACTCTCTTATCCCCTCGGAAAAACTCCTTCTTTCCCCGATATTTAGTTGTTTTTCTCTGTATTTGGCCCAAAGGCCTGGGCCCATGTCTGTGTGCTTGTGTGCAGAGAGCAATTTGTTGTCATTTTCGAAATGCAAGCTAATTTATTGCTCTATTATACGAATCCGAGTTGCATAACTCGAAGCGCAGCAATTTGCGATTCCGAGGGTATTGAGCGGGAAAAGCAGGCGGCGGCGAAATGTCTTTCAGAATAAACTATTCGCCTTCGTTGTTGTTTTTCGGGATCATGGGGGTGGGGTTGAAGCGATACTCACTCGTGTTGTTGACCGGAGCTGCATGCGGACTCTCCTCGGCGTCGAGATCTTTGTCCACGCAACACGACCAGATCATGCCGCCGGAGCAGAGATCCAGCGGCTTGCCGCCGCCCAAGACACATGAGATGGACAGGCCGCACTCGAACTTGTGGCCACGAAAGCGGCACGATTGCGGTATCACTGCAAAGACAGAGATTAGTCTGGAGCTAAGGGGAAAATCAGGAATTGGGGGAAGGGGATCTTAAGGGGGATGTGGTCTGAGTCAGGTCAAATTGGTTGAAGGAACTAAGTAGTACTTCGGGAAAGCATCTCCATCACGCTGTTCTCGCCATAGTAACCGGTACCACTGCGCCGCGACAGGGCGTCCAGGATGAGCATGTCATGCTCCTGCTGGGCACTGGGATAGCCCAGGCCATGGGTTTTACTAATACCCAAAAAAGCGATCAATACTCCAAGTAACAACAGCCGAAGCCAGGTGTCCTTGGAGTGCCTTGGCAGCGACATGGTCAGCCAACTGCAGCAGAGAGGACTTTCAAGCGGACTTTCACTTTCCACGGGGTAGTTGCACTTTCGCTTTCGGACTTATGACGGCTGGCAAGTCACTGCAAGTGGATCTTGCCGCAATGCAGTCCTGGCCACTGATTCACAAGGATTTCACTTTTATTTTCATTGGCTCACGGTTCCACTCATGCTTAACTCTAAGCCCGAAAAAAGAAAATCTTCACTTTTGCTCTGCTTCCGAATTATCTTTCTTTACGCATGCGCACACCCGAGCTGCTACCGGAGCTGTCGGAGCTGTTGAGGGAGCGAGTAAATAAAAAAGCAACCGCGCGTCGGGAAAATCAGCTCAGAACTAAGCCAAGCTTTTGCGGCCGCAAAGCCAACGAGCCGAAAGCTGGCTGGCTGGAAGCCGAGACCGAGTCCGAAGACGCGAAAGATCGGGAGCCGCATTTAGCCATTTCACTAGCAGAGCAACTCCAAAAGAGAGGCCAAGACTTGTTACCAAGCCATGTTGCCAAGCCATGTTGCTACCAATTAATGTTGCCAAGACAGCTAAGCTAGCTACATGTTGCTATCGATTTGCTCGACTTCAATTGGACTTTGTTTTTTTTATTTTGTTTGTCGTTCGGCTTGTTTTTTTTTGGCCAAGGTT
Organism: Drosophila watanabei; assembly: GCA_008042575.1. Lineage (NCBI taxonomy): Eukaryota > Metazoa > Arthropoda > Insecta > Diptera > Drosophilidae > Drosophila > Drosophila watanabei. The sequence continues at coordinate 3,827 of VNJS01014734.1, forward strand.
TTTGCTTACATAAAAGGCCAGGCCAAATAATCTATAATCTTTTGGGGAAAATGGCCGACTCACGGCGACGCTGTTGCGGTTAACACTTTCCAATGCTGGCTGCGAGTGTGCAATTGAAGTTAATTGCAGTTGATTTTCCTGTCTGTCTGTATATGCGAGTATCTGTATCTGGAAACACTTTTGCTTTTCTCATACTCGTATTACATATATCCGCTGCCATTGAACTTGTGCGCAGGCAGTGATTCGGGCCCGCCAATCCGGCGATTGTTGCTCGGATCTATCATATATATTTCGCCGGGCTGGCCAACTGCTGGCTGGTCATTTACAGTAACATTCGGCCGAAATGCGGGGCTTTCTTTATGACCCGGCCCTGAGATGAGAGATAAATCTGCATGGTGATGTGTAATCACCTTTAAGCCGCGGCTAATTGGTTTTCGTGTCTCTTTCTCTTGGAAAGTCCCAAAATTAAGCGCAAGACAAATGAAGGGCGCCCCGAAAAGAACACACTGAAATGGAATGCCGAAACTTTCGCTTGCGAAAGGGAAGGAGAAACTTCCAGGTTGAGTTTCTTGGTTTTTTTCTTGTTGGGAAATTGTCTGGTCGAACTTGACACCCAATCGATGGGCGGCAGCCAGCGAAGATCAAGGTTAAGCATGGCGTGTTAACTAATATGCAAATTGTGCAAGGCGAAACGAAAGACTTAGGCAACGAACTCGATTTGACTTGACTGCAGATGGAGAGGAGGGGGGACGGGGATATAGATGGGGCTTTATGATTACTCACAGTCCAGCTCATCGAAGAACTTGGCCTCCTTGGGCAGCTCCTTATCAATGGCTTGTTTGAGCTCCGGCGTGATCACCTCGTTGTAAACGGAATTGTAATTGCTCTGGGCAGCGGTGGCAACGGTGGCAACTGTTGCAAGCAACATGAGCAGTTGCCGCGCTGCTGCTGCTGCCAGTGCTGGATTTCGCATTTTGCAATACTTTCGTCGTGGTTGCTGCTGTGTTTACACTCGGCGGCTGCTGTCACTGTGATTTCTGCAATTGTGTTTCACTTAATTCACGTAGCGGCGCGAGTTTTTGATTGAATAATCGCACCTCGTTTGCATAGCCGGCCGACCCACTTACAAATATATTAAATTTACAATTTTCTCCGCTCTCCGTGGCTTGTTTCTTTTTCTTTGGCAATATTTCTCAGAGTATCTTTAATATTTTACACTTTTGTTTCGGTTTCCGTTTTGATTTTGGTATCTTCTTCCCCGTTTTGTTGTATTTTTTTGTTTTCCTTATAGTTTTCTGCTGCCAAATGCAGCCGCTGTTCGCGAACAGTTTGCCGCCGCGTCGAAACACTTAATAAACAGTTGGCGGTTGGCTGACAAATTCAAAATCAAAATGCCATCAACACACGGCGACTTGGTTGGCGAGCCCGGAGCGGAGTGCGCGACTATTGAGTAATAGTCACCAAAGAGACTGAGGAGAAAGAGAGACGGACGAGGCAGAGGCAGGCTGAGAGAGCGAAAGAGACGCGGCCACTGAAAACGAAAGTGAAAAGAAGAAGAGTGGCCAAGGCAACGAGTTTTGTCGCTCAACTGGCAATTGCATGTTGCTGCTGCTGCGAGCCAAGTTTACCCAGTTTATGGTTTAAATTTCGTGAATTGGTGAGTTTGGGAAAACAAAAATGGAATTTATTTTAGCAGCATACATAAATTCATGAGTCTAATTTTTCAAAGCTTTGAATTACCCAGGTAAGGGTACAGATTTCATGATTTTGATTTTGAGAAATAAGAATAGGAATTTATTTTTGATAAAGACTCGAAAATATGAGTTTAATATTTCGTATCTTGGATTACCCGGTTTGTGGTTTAGATTTTATAAATTGATGAGTTTGAGAAATTAAAATATAGCCTTGAGTTCACGAGTTTATTCTTTAATATTGAAGTACAAGGCTTATACTATCTCTTCTATATCCTACAACCTACTTCTGCTTTTGTATATCTTTATAAATTGATTTAAAAATCATATACATACAATTTAAGAAAGAAAAAAGTCAAAATTCTTCAATTAAGATGGCTTAAGGTAAATACTGAATCATATGTTTTACGCACAATAATGAGTTATAGTAAAGGGAGCTTAACTTCTCATTTAAATTTATTTATAATATTAATATTATTATTATTAAAAATATTAGGTAAATCTTTATCTACTTAACATTCTATACCCCCTTTTATTTCTCATTTTATTATATTTAGATAAATCTTGAGCTTTTAAAGTTTTTATTTTTTCTGCCACTTTTTCTGCTCTTCGCAACTTTATCGCGCATAAACTTGGTAATTGCCGCCATGACTAATCTGCAATTTCTTTGCCTCTCTCCCTTGACAAACATAAACACCGAAACAAAGAGGAAGTCGCGTTTTCCCTCACACAAATTGGTGTTTTAGCAAAACCAACAATTGCCATACAAATTGCAGCAGGAAAACGCCAGCAGCGGAATGTATCTCAAGCGTGGCATTTGCGCGAACGAGAAGAACGAGAGAAGATTTCCACTTAGCCAGCCAAATGCTGGTCAATAATTATTGGCAACAAACCCTGGTTATCAATGACACACATTTCCGATTTCATGGCCACCGTACAGAGGCCTATACTTTATATATCTATATGTTATAGTACTATGTTGCCATGTTGCAGTGCAGCAATGGCAATCCCCGACAGAAATTGCACTGCGCAACCAATTGGGCAACCAGGCTTCGGCCGGGTATAATGTGCCTAATGTACAAATTACCGCCAGCAGTTAGGGATTGTGCCATTTGTGGCACTCCACCAAATAGGCCACCGGCAGTGACATAACCCAGCCACAACAAGGCGCCACGATTGTCTTGCTTTTCACTTTTTTTTTTTGCTTGCTTTAGCGGGTGGCGTTTCAAGGTCGCTCCCCCCAAAACAAAGCCCAAGCCCAAGCCCAATGCACAATTAGCTAATTGTAATTGTTATGTTTATTAAATCTAATAAATATTGTGTAGTATTTTGCGGCGGATTGCACATTTCCATTGCCTAATAATGCTACGAGTCGTAAGCTAATGAGATGGGTTGCATTTCGAGATGGGTGGGTCTCCGGGGTAAACTTTTCTGCTACGACTCGTTGCGCGCCACCACGTCCTGTATCCACCTCACAGTCTTCTGAACGTTGTGGTAAATGCCTGTTAAAGGATGATTTTTTAAGTTGTTTAGTTTTTGGGAAACTTATAGGTATCCAACCTGGCTGATGATCCACCCCGCAGCCAAAGCCCGCACTGGTTATGCCCACCAGCACAAAGCGACCGCGCTCCTTGACCACCAGAGGACCGCCGGAATCTCCTGAAAAGAGATAGAATACAGTAATATAAATCATTGATCATTTTTACTGAATCAGATTTTATACTAAATAAATATATTTAACATAATTAACTTTGTTTAAATTTAATAAAGATTTAATTCAAAATTTAAGGTGAGCTGCTAGCACTTAAAATACTCTTTGAACACTTTACTACAGTATGGTCTTGGTGTTAATTCTAATATCAAGTTTATCTCTTTTAATTCTTATTAAATAAATTCTTAAAATCAATATTTAAAGAACAACATTTAGAATGATTTATTAATAAAAACTGTAATTAAAAGTTAATTATAAGCTGCTTGCAAAAATATATATGGTATCCCACATTTTCATCCAAAGTTCTACACTTTTGAATTTTCATAATCTTTCTTCAAGTTTTAGCGTATAAATTGCATCACAAAATTATTTTGGAAACATATTAAATAAACATACATTTTAATAATTTAACATACGAAACATGTTTTGATTAATAAGATAGATTAACATTCGGAAATTTTTTTTTTATTAATAAGATAAATAAAAGTCAGTTGCACTATAAACTGGACAGAAAAGGTGGTAAGCTAAAAGCCTAAAAGTATACCTTGTTGGGTTAATATTATTTTTGTTGGCAATAGCATAAGGTTAAGTAAGTGACCTTTGACTTTTCTGGTCAAAACTTAACTTTTCATATAATTTCTCAAGAAAAGAACTAGAAACTAAATGGCTTGAAAAATAGGTTATTAAGGTAAATAATTATTAATTGCCTTTGTAGGGTCAACTCTTGGTAAAGTTCCTCTCTTGAACTCGAGTAAAGTTCCTAGTTGTCCAAAAAATAAAGTACTCACCCAGACAGGCATCCATGTGACCATCGGAATGGCCGGCACAGAACATCTCCGCCTTGATCTCCACATTGATCTGCTTGCTCTCGTGCCAGCGAATGCAGTCCAAGGTGGCTAGAATCTAGAGTAGTGAATTCTTGGCATCAATTACATCTCAGAGACTCACTTATGATGGGAACACTGGCCACCTGCAGCATATTGGTGCCCGCATGCCCCATGTGGGCCTCCGTCTTGCCCCAGCCAGCAATTAGTCCCTTGCGTCCGATCAGCCGGATGGGATACTGGGGCAGGCAGATAGGCAGGATGTGCTCCGTGAAGGCCGTCGGCTGGGCCAGCTTCAGCAGGGCCAGGTCATAGCGATCCGGCTGTGTCATGCGGAAGTTAAAGCGCGGATGGATGATCTTCTGCAGCACACTGTGCTTCTCCACAGGAAGGGGTTCATGAATGTGGCCCAGATCCTGAGTGTCCAGTTCGCCCAGATAGACGGTGATGTCCGCTAGTTGAGCTTGCTGGATGCAGTGAGCAGCGGTGGCCACCATGTTGGCCGAGATGAGCACACCGCCGCACTGATACTCGGCGATACGGATGTGGGCCTGCCACGGATACTCGGCAAACTGGGCCGGACGACCGCCAATGATGCGCTTCTGCAGGGTATTCTGGGCAGATCTTGGTACTCCGCACTCGGGCTGGAATTTATTTAGTTTTATAAATAAATCAGATTAATTTAAGGGTGTAGAAAAGGTTATAAACCAGTTTGCGGAAAACCAAAGAAAGACCAAGCTTAAAAAAGGAATTCCCTGGTGGCACCTGCTAGTCCTAGGTTATTTTCCAATTAAATAAAATCCCTAGGAATGCCTCAATTAGACTCCACTTACCTTGAGATTCAGCAGTTCGTTGTCATCGCGCCGGCGCAGCATGATGCGCTTGGGCAGACCATTCAGGTTGAGATTCAGCTTCAGCTTGCCATAGTCCACGAGATTGGCCAGCGGTGAGGATGATTGCAGCTGACTCTGGTGGTGCAGCAGGTGCTGGTGATGTGGCTCGGCAGCCACGCAGCAGCTGAAGAGCCACTTGTTGCTGCCACAGCCCTTGGCATGCTTGCCCCCCTGCAGCCAGCAGGAGAAGCTCAGCTTACAGGGCCAGACGCCGCTCTGGTGGACGCACTCCGCCGGCACTCCCAGAAGAGTGTTTAGGATGTCTAAGGATGAGTCTTGTGATATTTTTATAATACATTATATGCTATTATTACTCACTAGCTTGGCTTTGGCTGCATTGAAAGAGGACAAGGAGAATTACAAACAGCCATAGAAGCAACTGCATTTTGGAGTAACTTGCTCTCTTTTTCAGGGTCACTATTTGCACGGAGGATCACTTTAACACGCCCATTGAAATGGGCTAAAAAGTGCTAAAGCTTTTGTTGCCAATGAAAGCATGACAGTTTCTTATTTACTTTTTAAGCATTCGCCGGGCTCTTTTCTTCTTACATTTCCTATTATTGCTCTGCTCCACTTTTACTAGAAGCCGCCGCTGTTTATGGGCCTGTCTGGTCGAGATGACTCACCGCCGCCAGTAAAATAGAGATCTGTGTCCTTGATAGGCGAACAAGTTCTGGGGGTCGCTGGCTAATGGATTTTTATATAACAATCATAATGGGAACTGTGCCAGCGGGAACTGAACAGAGAATTGGCACAGTTTCGAGTCAGTTTTCCAGAGTTTCACACATTTTCAATAGAGAAGCAAGAACAGAGAACACAGAACCGAGACCGAAGAAGTTCTTCTCCGGGAGAAGATGCAAGTTGGTTGATGGTAAAAGTTGGAGACAACCGCACGCGCCGCTGGCCAAGCACAAACTAACATCACGCAGCAACAGGTTGATCTTGGTTCTTGTTTGGTTTCGGGTCCGACTTCACTCTCCAGCTGCTGCTGCGGCTTCTTGTGCTGCTGCTGCTGCTGGTGCTCTGATGATGATCTTCCTCATCTTCACTAATTATTACGAAATGCTGATGACGCCGCCAGCGGCGCAGGAAATGTTCTTCTCCCCAGTCTGTTATAATTATTTTATGCGACATAATTGCAACAACCTGGCTGGCATCTGGCCGCGGAATGGGAACAGTTCTACTCTCTTTTTGGGTTAGGCCATAACATCCATCTCATCCGCACAAAGGAGAGCTACTCTCCCAAATGGGGGCCACACACTTATTTATGTAACTTTCTAATTTGTCGCCGGCTTAGAGGTGGGATTAGCATATTAAGCAGGGTTACTAAATAGCTAAAAGTGAGAACAAATTAGTAACACTTTACAGAGACATAATATAAGCGATATTCTGTTGATCCGAACGATATTAATGTGCTTTCGAGTTTTGCTTGGTAATATCTCAGGGGGAGCTCTATATCCCCTAATCTCAGCTGGCTTTGATCTCTATCTCCTAGTGTCACCTGGTAGCTAGAAGCCCTGCTCTCATTACATCGTTGTTTGTAACCGAGAACACAACACAGACAGCAGACACCCGAAATTAACAAATCGGAACCAAACAACCGGCAGAGCTCGGCAAGTCGTACGTTAAGTTGAGTCTCAACAAACGGTGATCATGGGTCCCCACGATGCATCGCGTCCGCGCAGTAACACTGTTGCCTTGGCCCTGACCTCTGGCATCTCGTACGTGCAGTGCCAGAACCTCAAGTACAATGTCATCATCATGGGCTGGCTGGGTGTGATCTTCTCGAGCGTCATCCTCTTCAGCTCGGCGCTGACCATGCACCTGCAGCCGGACATCGAGCTGCTGTTTGCACAGTGGCCCTTTAATCTGGTCCCAGTGTCGGAGCAGCAGTTAACGATCAAGTGTAAGTTTGTAAAGATATTATATTCATTAGATTCTGGATCGGGGATTAATCCTTGTCACAGTGTTGGATATCTTTAGCTCCTTGGCGTACGGGCTGTCGTTGATCAACATGGCCGTCAGTATGCTGCTGCTGTTTGGTATTGCCCGGGTAAATGTTACATTTACTTCTCTTAACATCCACTTATATCTCCTAAAATATCCTTTCCTAGGACTCCAGTTGCTTAATGTATCCCTGGTTGATCTGTCATGGCGTTAGTTTCGGCTTTGCTCTATATTTGGGTGTTTTCTATGTGAGCGTAGGCTTGTTTATTGACCTTTCTAACTTTTTAATGTGTCTCTTGGTGTTTGCACTCGTTTTGGGTAAGTTTTAAGATTATAACTTAGCAATTCCCATATTTAAATTATTTCTTCAACAGTAATTTACTACAAGATCTACCACGAGGTTTTCACCCTATTCCGTGTCATGGAGCAGCAATTGAAGGAGAGCAGGGCTTTGGCCGGTGGAGGAGGAGGAGGCAGTGTCTTCTATCAGGATGCCGAGAGTGCGTGGCCTGGGGCAGCTGGGGTACCCTATCAGCAGCTCTATCTGCCGCGTCTGCCACTCAAACAGTAACAGTAACATCCCCTGACAGACGAAGACGAAGAGTGATTGGAACCATGGATGGCTTCGTAAATTTTTCAAGACGTTTGTTTTGGTTAATAAACGTTCTTCGACGTGTTCATTTCAACATTTTTCATATAATTTATTTACACACGAAATATGTAGGTTCATAAATAGTTTGTTTTAAAATTACATAACAGCGCATATGACTAAGTAAATTAGACCGTAATTATCAGTTATAATTAATTTAAGGCTTTTTAGGTTATTTAGTTTTCATTTTTTTCTGTTTGCAATAATATCGCACACGTGCGCGTCTTGCAGACGCACACAGCCTAAACGCTAAGTTGTACTGCGCTAATTTGTTCAATTACATTAATATATATAGTATATGTATATAGATGTCTCGTGTTGGTTGTAACCATAAATTAAGTCGGCGCTGAGTTCCGATTCAGAAGCAGAATGAAGTGAGTTATGTACAAAACAATCTGTGGCCCACTTAGCAGGCAGGTGCGAATGCTGATCGTGATGGATGAGAATAAATAAGCCATTCCGTTACGTTCCTGTCCCGGTTCCTTCCCTGCCTAGATGTTCATCGTCAGTCCAACGACGTAGGACACCCAGTCGACGGTCTTGCTCACGCTGTGATAGATGCCCGGCTGACCCCGAGAGGCGCACGAGTAGCCAGCAGAGACCACACCTGGAGGGGTTTATATTATTTATTATATTTTGTTAATAAGCTCTCTCATTAGTAACTCTTACCTATCAAGTACCAGCGCCCGTTCTTGTCGTGCATCAGCGGTCCTCCCGAATCGCCTTGGCAAGAGTCCTTGCCCCCATTGCGATAACCTGCGCACAGCATCTCCTGGTAGATGACCACATTGATGCCGTTCTGCCTATGCCAGCGCTCGCAGATCCGGTTCTCAATCACCGGGACATCCACGGCCTGCAGGGTCTTGGGACGCAGCCGAGAGCCAGGATTCAAGGCTCCCCAGCCGGCAGCCCAGCCGAACTTGCCCAGAAAGTCCTCGTTCTTCTCTGGCAGGCAGATGGGAGCTGCAAATACATATATAAAATTGATCAATTTAAAAGGAATTATAATTATTCCCAAAGGACACCCACCTATATGTGGCATAAAGTGCACCGTACGTTCCAGCGTCAGCACTGAGATGTCAAAGCGATCTGCCTGCGGCGTGAACTTGAAGTAAGGATGCACATCAATTCGCCGAACGCCAAAGGTGTAAGCAGGCAGCGGCTCCACGGCCGAGTTGATGACATAGTCGCCCAGGGTGACATGCACCTGGCGGGGAGTGGCCCGGGCCACGCAGTGACCAGCGGTGACCACATGGCGTCGCGAGATCAAAGAACCGCCGCACCTGGAAAGGCAAAAGAGTAAGTCCTGGGAGCTCTGGTTTACACCTTAAGGAGACACTCACCTGGAGGAACCAATGCGTATGTAGGCCTGCCAAGGGAAGGAGCCAAAGCCGGCATCATCCCCACCCACAATACGGCGCTGGGCAGTCTGTTTGGCCAGCGAGATGCCGCAGCCTGTAAGAACAGCAAGATAGTTACATTAGTCTGGGATACAACCCACAGGACACTGGCCACGGGCCACTTGGCTTCTGGGAAAGAGGAGGGATCTCTGGGTTCGGTTTGGTTTGGATTAGTGAAGCATTAACAACGGGGTGACCACACAAAGCAAGAGTTTAGGCAAACAAGCAGCTTTCTAGTCTCGGTTTTCCGTCTCAGTCTCAGGTGGGGATTGGGATGGGATTTTGGGGTCACGAGTCACAGTTGGAGTTGGAGTTTTTGGGGTCTTTGGCGGGTCCAGTCCATCGCGTTGGACATGGAGCGTAATGCCGTTAAGCTATGTGTAATATATGGCTTAATTATCATTAGCGTGCTGTGGTAATTAACATGCTCATGCCGGGCAATTAAACCTTTATATATATACTACATTTAATATATATATTTCTCCTTTTATTTCTTGCAGCCTTTCTTTCCAGTCTCGCCTCCTCCTTGGCGGGTGGTTTAGTAGCGTGTGTTATAGGCATCCACAAACATCTCCCGTCCCAGTCTATATAGCCAAGTAGCTGGCTTAATTAGGCACTGAAAACTACCCAAGAGTGTAACAATAACAAATGCGAATTACGAGTGCATAACTACATAACAACATAGCAACAAGTATAAAAACAATAACAAAAGAGGTTGAAAACAAAACGAACTACAAACTATACGTAAATTGTTAGAGGAGGTGGCATGCAAATTATTTCTCAACTATTTCGTTTACTTAAAAATATTTCCATATATATATATGTTTAGTGTGCACGTGCTTGGAGTTGTTTGTTTGTTGGAATTTTTGGAATTTGTTTTTGGTTTTTTGGCTTGCTTGCATCCAAGCTGAGGCTGCCACACTCACTGGGTTCGTTGTTGACCGGTCCAAAGTTCTTTTGCGGCAGATCGGTCAGATCTACGGCATTGCCGACGAAGTCCGAGCTGCCCAGATTGGCCGACTTGGCCGTGCGATGGCAACAGCCCCGCAGGAGTCCGTCGCAGGTGCCCTGAATGAGGCCGCCGGAGAGCCAGCAGCCCAGAAAGAACTCGCAGGTGCCGCCGCGATGCTGGCACTCCGTGTCCGTTGTGATGTCGACTGTCGGAATGGTGGGGGAGTTGAAACGAGTTGCAATCTGGGTGGGTTCTGTGTGTTATGTGTGTGGGTAATGGGTTGTGGCTATCGAGGATTAAGCTGCGTTCGTGGCCTAGTGCAAGCAGTGTCCCAGCGTCTGACTGTAGCCCCTTCCTAAGCCCTACCAAATGCGGGGACCAGGGATCGGGTTCGGATAGATCCAAGGATCTGAGGCACTTACCCTTCTCCTTGAACGTGCTGGCCGACTGCGGACTGCTGGTGGCCTCCGAGGCGCTGTCCAAATCCTGCAAGCTATAGTCATTGCGCACATCCTGCACGGCGGACAGTTCATTTATGCCAAAGTTCTGGTCCCTATTTTATGATATAATAATTCAATTTAATAAATACCTCAAAGGATACAGATTCAGATCTCACCTGAAAGCTATATTATCGCTGAAGTAGACTCCATTGCCGGAGGGTCCGCTGCCGCCGGCAGGTCCACTGGGTCCAGTGGTGCCCACATTATCGTTGGCTGGGAAGACCACCCTTGGACTGCGCGAGGACTTGTATGGATAATAGCGGCTCTTCCTCGAGCCCTGGTACTCTCCCGGTGCCACATACTCCTGGAAGTTCTTCTGCGGTCCAAACTGACGTATGGGAGCCGGTGGTCCCGTCCGGAATTCCGTATCCCCAAAGTAGAAGCCCCGCTGCGGTCTCTGCTGGGGCAGGGCTGTGATTGGTCCATTGATATCCCCAAACTTGGTCACATCGTCGCGATAGATCTTGAGGCCATGGGGCTTGGAGTTGCTCACCAAACCGGGAAACTCGAAGCTGGAGGAGGAGGCGGTGTCCGTGTCAAAGTACAGCTGGCGGGTGTGCCGCGTCTCGTGCTGCTCGTACTGCGTGGGCGGTGGCACGGCTGCCGCATCCTCGCTGTAGGGCTGCGGCTCATAGCCACCTCCGCTGCCGGCCTCCCCAAAGATGGGATTATCCTCGCGATAGGCCTGCGGATGGAAGGGACTGGCCGGCTTCAGGCTGTAGCTGGGAAACTGGAAGCCCACCCGGCGACTGGTGTTCTCCGGGGGCTCTGCGTACTCCAGCTTGTCCGTGGAGCTGGCCGAGGCCAAGAGATCACTGCGCTCGGTGCGCTCGTTGCGCTCCGGATCGAGTTCTAGTTCAAGAGGCTGCTGCTCCGGACTCCCCTGGGTGGCCAGTTCGGCGGCAAACTCATGGGCCACCGCTGCCACGCCATCGGCCGGGGGTCCCAGAGCCGACAAAGTGGCATTCCGGCTGGGACGCAGCTGCAGGAGAGCTCCCGAGTCCCCAGAGGCCTGTCCTCCCGCCTGCAGCGGGATGTACATGTAGTTGCGCCTCCTGCCCTGCCGCGTCACATTCTCCGGCAGCGTGGGCACCAGCTGCTTGGGCACCGTGATCAGCTCGCTATGCGGCAGTTCCACGGAGGGAGCTGGTATGATCTCCACGGCGGCTGGGGAGGAGTCAGAGCGACGCTGGGCTCCTCCGTTCATTTGCCGGGCAGTGCGATAGGAACCAAAAGACTGGAAGACTGTGCCATCGCTGCGCTGGCGCACATCCTTGAAGCTAATGTCATCCTGCTGGCTGAAGCTCTGGTAGGGAGCATACAGATTCCTGGCTGTGGCGGGCGTTGTGTACGGCGAGGTGGAGGTGGCCGCCGCCGCCGCCGTTTGCCAGGGCAGCAGCTGGTGACCCGTCAGCAGGGCAGCTGTCGTTAAAGTGGTGGGTGTGGCGCTGGAGGAGGAGGAGTAGGAGGAGGCACTAACTGCAGAGCAGTAGGCGAGCAGATTAATGGCCCACGTGAGTTGGCTCCATCTCCAGGTGTTGCGTGTGCTGGCCACTAACATCTTACATCGAGCAGGATGAGCGGCGCGTGAGTGAGTGAGTGAGTGGCGTTTGGTCGGTGGTAATGACACTGGCTCTAGCTGTGGCTCTGGCTGTGGCTCCAATTAAGGTGCAGCCGCTCCACTTCCTGCTTGGCGCCGCCTGAACTTGAACGATGGCCGCCCAAGCCGCTGAGCCGCTGAGCTGCTTCGCTTTTCCTACGCTCCGCTGAGCTTGGGTACTGAAAAGTGGATACCGAATGCTGTCAGCTGCGTGCTGCGTTCATTGATCTCTCCCCACTGCTGGTTTTTGGCCTGGTCTCGGCTTGGTCTTGGCCTGGGTCTGGGTACGGGTACTGGTCTTTGGATAGTTGGATCGTTGGATCGGTGTTTGGGGATTTTCCGGCGCAATTGAGCTTGATTTGCAGTGCCTGCCGCCGATGGCTCGTGTGGCGGGTTTCGTTCGGTTCGGTTCGGATCGGATTGGATTGGATTGGATTGGTCCGGGTGCGGTGCCGGGATGGGATTGGATCTTGGAACTTGGGTGACGGACGGGTGTGTTAGCTGGCTGCTAGTTGCTGCTGGTCCAGCGGTTATTGGACTGTGTGCGCTGGCTGCTCCAATGGCAATTATGGCAATTGCTGTTGACGCTTTAACAGCCACGAACCACGTTCCACGTTTCAAGCCGTTTCATGTGCTCGCATGTTGCACTGCATCGCGACTCTGGCCACGAATTACTTCCTTAATTGCCTGCAACAGATATAAACAGATACATTATTTTCCTGTGTGTTGTGTTGTGGAGAAACCCGTTTTTCGGCTAGTTTGAGTGTCGGTTTGTGTGGGAGGGAAGCTCATAAATGCATTGCCCAAATGGACAGCCGTAATCTCCGCTTTGCGCATTAAATTCCCATTAATACCGCCGCAAATTAATTTAAAATCATCAATTTAAGCGAAAAACCCGTCGCTTGCAACTTGCAACTGCAACGCGCGTTTCCTCGGTCACTTTAAGCTTTATATTTATTTTTATTTTTTTGTTTTTTGTATTTTTTGGGAAACCTGTCGCCGCGATAAAAGCATCTGGGAAAACTGGAAAAACCGTCATCATGCCGCTGTTTTTATTCAATTTTCCTTTTTACTTTTTTCTGCGGATTTCGTTGTTTGTGTTTTGCCTTGTTTTTACATTTTACGTTTAACGATAGAAGGAAATGAATGAATGTGTTGAAAATGCAAAAGCAAACAAGAGGTGTTGTTCGGTACCCTAACTTGACCCTTGGGGTATACGGGTTTTCTTGGGGAAGTTTTTTATTATTAGAGAGCATACTAAGTTAGCAAAGTTTGTATCTTACAGCTTTTACTCTTAAATATATAATTCAGTCAACTAAAGTTAATAGGAATCTTAAAGACTTTTCTTAACAAAGAAAATCTTAACTTGCTTAATAAATTTCTTTTAATTGTTTCATTAATCTGATTCAACTCAGTAAAATCTTTTTGTTATGTTAGGATCAAAAAGCAAATTTTACATCTGCAGACCAAAAACAACATTATTTTCTTTAGCCAAACATTTATAAAAACAGAAGTTATAAAGTAAAATAAAAAGTGAACGGCTATAAAGTAATAGTGTTGAGGTAATAAACATATATATAATCCTTTCGAAATGTGTAAAATTATTTAAATTTAAAGCTTTAAATGACCAAGCCATTCCCCTTGCTCAAGCCACTATAAAGTTATTGCCTTAAAAAAGCTTTTAATTAGCACATCAACGTTTAATTGATTAATTAGGAAAGTATGTCTTGCAAAATGTTGAATATTAACACGAATGCTTGAAAAAAATCAATACAAATTGGCAAATACAACTTAGATAAGACTATATAAACAATAATTCCTTGAAAATTAAGAAGGCTAAAGTATATTAAATGCCAAATTAATTAATATTTCGGTTTCTTGGTAAAAAGATCCCTCTCTAGTCGAATTGACTCAGAACTCGCATTGCCAAAGTTTTTGCCGAATGCCTGGTCAGCCGAGCAGCAAAAACAATTGCCTGGAAAGTAAGAGTTTGCTTTTTTTAAGCTTTTTTTCTCTTCTTTTTTTGCTCTGCTCGGCAGCGTTGCAGCCGGCGCCGTCGTCTTTTCACTTTCATTTCGAGTTCAAGCACCAGCGGAGCAGCTGCCTGGCAATGTTTTTTTTTTTTGCAGCTTGTGCGCCGCTCCATCGATCGCTTCCTTTAACTCTTGGCTCAAACTTGACATTTTGAACTTGATTTGGTTTGGCAATGCAATCCGGGAAACTAGGAAGCTGCAGAGATGCTGTGCTGCTGGAAACTGCCCCCGAGAAACGTGACTCGGCGCTTCGACAGCTTTTGCATAATAGTTAACACATTTTGCAAACACTTTATGTATAGATGGTTTTCGGTTATGAAATATAGTGATTTTTTTCTGTATTTTGGCGATCCAACTGGTTTTGCCAGCTGGCAAAAAAAAAAAACAATTTTTGTTGCTCTTTTCCTTTACACGCACCGTGATGCAACTGACGCTGGCCAAGACTCAATTTACATTTTGGCCAGTTGCAAGGCAGGCGGAGTCCGGCCGGGCTAATCCGGGATCGGACACGGATCGGGTTACGTAAGCCTGCACTCTGCTGACAGCTGCCCCATCATTACGAGCAGCATCATCATGAGCAGCAGCAGCAGCCGCATCAGCTGCATTATCATCATCACCATCATTGGGCAGCTGCAACAATGCGTGGCTGCGTGCCGCTTCCATTTCGAAACGGCCTTGAGTGAAGGACGCCGGAAACTGGCTTTCGGCCATTTCTCTTTCTTTTCGCTCTCCACGCCATGCATAATTTACAATCGTTTTGTTGCTCTGCCTGCTTTCAGTTTATTTGTTTTAATTAACAATACTCTGCTTGGGATTTGTATTTATCTTCTTCTCCCTCTTACTTGTTTTTTTATATATTTATCTTTAGTAAGTTTTTTTTTTTTATTTTTTGGGCGGAATGGAGGAACGAAACCCTTTCATCCGTTCCCGCCCGCAACTTGATTGCTTTTGTTTTAGTTTTGCTTTGGCAGTGAAAGTTTTTTTCTGCCGCAAACAATGCGTCGTTCATTCCGTTTCGTTTCGTTTTCATTTCGCTGCAAACAAGCGATTTTGTTGCTTTTCAGCTCGTAATTGAGATAAATGCATTTTAAATGCGCCACCGCAGCAGCTGCGCAGCATCATCAGCATCATCACTGG
Organism: Drosophila watanabei; assembly: GCA_008042575.1. Lineage (NCBI taxonomy): Eukaryota > Metazoa > Arthropoda > Insecta > Diptera > Drosophilidae > Drosophila > Drosophila watanabei. The sequence goes on from VNJS01014734.1 coordinate 19,164, forward strand.
CAACTGGTTGCAGTTGCAGTTGGTACTGCTATGACCATTGCGTATGCAGATGGGATGCTGCTTTTCGGGGACTCGATTATGCGTCATGGAAAACTTTTCCCCCCAACTCGGGACACGCATAATTCAGGCAAATGAATTCTCCTCGAAGACAATGCCAAATGCGCCAAATGACAATGGCAATAGCCGCAGCAAGAGCAGCATCATCAGCTGGAGCTGAAACTGAAGACACATCCAACAATGGCTTAGCTGCAGCACACACAAAAGCTTAGCCAAAAGTTGTCATTTTCGTTGCGGCTTGATGAGTTGCGCATTAAATAAATGCGACACAAGCTGATGCTGCTGCTGCAGCTCCTCCTCCGGCTCAAGGAAATTTTTATGCATTTTGTTTGAAATTCGGTGGGGGGAAAATGCTTAAATTATGGAGGAGGCAACCGGCCGCTTGGTTAATAAATTAACTAAACCGAAAAGAGAAGCCGGAGGCAGCAGAAAATCTCTTTCATCTGGCGGCTGGGAAATGTAAAAACCCGGCTAACAATGCTCTTGGAACAATTGTTAACAAATGTGTCTTCCTTTGATGTTTCACAAAATAAAAAGAAATTAACAAGCATATCAATGGATCTGTAAGACAAAAATAACAAAAGGCACAAAGTTCAAAGGTTTTTTCTTTGACTACCTTTGGCAATACTTATTTACCTTCTTTTTAAAGGAAATCTTTCGATTACAAAAAAGAAATCGTGCTTATAATTGTTCAAATATGATTAAAGATAGTTTCTATACTATTATTATCAATAAATACAATTCAAAAATCCTCAAAACGATCGTAAACATCTCTTGTTTAATTTCCCAACTTTTCCCTGGTTAACCGTGGCATTTTCCCATTTATTTAGGCAGAGGCAATCAAAAGACAATCACCGCAAGCAGCCGCCACAAAATTGATGGCCCCTCCTCGCCTTGTCCGACTCCCACTCCCAGTTTCGAGCGTGGTTTGGTGGCTGTCTTCTTGCCAGAGTTGGAATTAAAATAGATTTGCTCAATTATTTTGAATTGCCACCATTTGCAATTACGGACTGTTTGCACAAGCCGAAAGGTTAAAGCCATTTGACTTTCCCACCACCACTGCGAGTACCGCCAGCCACCCATCCCCCAAGTGGGTCAAACAGCTGGGCTCGTCTTGTGGCCTGTCCACAGCCAAATTAAGTGGAAATTGGTGTCATGCCATTGGCACATTTTGCCCGGCCCGAAAACAGAGACGCCAAACATATTAGAGCCGCCGGGCGGTGGCGGTGTTGGGTAAGGTAAGTGCCGTTGTAAACCGCAGCCAAGAGCGTTTCAACACGTTCGAGCCACATAATCAATCGCTGGCCGAAAGATGGCACCTGTGACGTCTGACACGCACACACTCCTATGCCGTGTGTTAATTAGTATTCAATACGCAAGGCTGCTGCGCAATTGTTACGAATGTGTTAAGTCAGAAGTGTAGACCAACATGGCAACAACACAGTAGCCATAAAACCGATATATAGAGAGAGGATTGCATGCAAATCGTATATAGCGGCGATGATTATGCAATTAGCGCCACTCACGCTCCGGCAGGAGCATATACCACACATTGGGGCTATATTAATCAATAGATAGTGTGAGCTTCTTCTCACTCCAGATTAGATAAGCGCAATAAACTCACGGCGATCCCCTCGCTAATGACTCGTGGCGTGCTGTAAGAGTTTACGTAGATAAACAAAAGACTCAGGCTACAAACTGTGATGTTGCACAGCAGTAAATTTAAGACCGATCACGCTCGGGCCGGCGTATCCTAGGGCAATTACCTTCCCAAAAGAGCACATGGCGTATGAGTAATATTAATCGGTAGCTAGTGTGAGCTTCAAGTCGGTAATATATCCGAGAAGCTCAATAAACTTTTCGGGAAACTCATGCTAATGACTCGTGGAGTTGCTCACAAATTTGGCTGTCAAAGAGAAATTGGGGAAATACCCGCCCAGAAAGGGTCGATAAACAAAAGACTCAGGCAACGAACTCGACTAAGACAAAAGACTCTGGCGCCGAACTTGAAGCGCTAAAGAGGTGAAGCCCAGCCAAAATGCTATAACAATAATTAGCTGACCCATAGCCAGTAGCCAGAGTCACCTCCCCCGCTCCGCCCACAGCGCCCAATTAACAACGACCAGCTGATAAACAAACAACCCGAATGCATAATCAATTGGACTCGAAAGGAAAAGGGGGAAAAATGATGAAAACAAAAAAAGAGGCAACGAAAAAATTGAGAAATCATTTGCATAAAGCCAGCAACAATTTTCGAGTGCTTCGATTGGCTTACATAAGACGGAGGCTGCTGCTGCTGGCACAATGCACAAAGAAGGCAAGAGAAAGAAAAATATTTACATAAAGCATTAACAAAAAAAGAAAATAAAAGCAAGGCAAATGGAGCCAAGAAATCCATTGCCATGGTCACAATTTGGCGGAACTTGTTTTTCAACCACCACTAACTTGGACCCAGCTCGTATATTTCGAATTTTATTACACGATGAAAAAGGGTCTCGGCCCCAAAAACCCAAAATCCCCTCGGTGCTGAACCGGACCTGAGGCGCTACCAAAAATTAAGTAATTTACGTCAAGCTGCTGCTGCTGCTGCTGGAAAGAAAGTTCTCAGTCACAACAAAAATAAGTGCCTGGCACGCACATAAATATATATATTTATATATATTTGGCATCTATATATAACATGCTCCAGAGAGCAGCCGCCAAGCAATACGAGTTTCTCCGCTTATGCAATAAGCCAGCCCTAAATTGAAAAAGCAAAATAAAATAAAACCACTTCAGGAAAACGAAAGAAAAAAAAAGTAAAGAGATGTTACCAAAAAAGAAGAAAAAAATAAAGAGACGGCATCGGCGTCGGCGTTCGGCGTTGCTGATAATGAAGTTCATGTCATACACTATATATATGTGTTTATATATATATTGTGAAGTCAACACACAAGACATCGACGGAGCCATAAAAACGTTGCCAAATAATTTGTGGCCCAAGCTGCAGTTAACCAAATTGAGGCTAAGACGCCGAGGCGATGCGACTCCCCTCTCCCTTGGCCTGTTGAGTCTTTGGCTTTTGACTCATTTCCCATTTCGTTTGCCCTTCTTTTACGCACTTTGGTGTGCGCGAGTGTCTCAGTATTTATGTTTTCCGGTTCGTTGTTTCTTTCCTTTTTGCATTTCGTTTGCTTTTATTTGCTTTATTGGCGACTTGACATGGTTTCTTCTTTTGTTTTTGGCTCTTTATTTTATTTTTTTTTAAGCCAACCTATTTATTATTCCAAGTCAGTGTCGGTTATGTAATAATTATCAAGTCGTTAATGTGGAAATACATTGAATAATCGCGGCCTTAAGTTTAGCATGGTTTCATTTCGACTGATAAATTATTGGGTCACAATTGAATGACTTTTGAAGTTCAACGAAAGTTATGAATAATTTTAAAGGTATTGCAATTACTGAACTCTTAAAGCAACTCTATTTTTGTATTTATACTACAGTCTTTATTGTAACTATATTTTTACGAATTTTAATTTAATGAATAAAGAAAAATAGAGTTTAAAGACTTTGTAACTTAGTATTCTACAGCAGTTGTAATAATTTAATTATTTTTGAATTCTTAACTATGTAACCACTTTTCACTTTCATTAACTTTAATTTTTGAATTAAATTTATATTAATGTAACACATTTTGCATTTCGAAACTCACTTTTAAGGCTTCTAAATTATTTCTTTTGTAATTAAAACCAATATTTATTTAAGGAATTTCCTTAACACTGGAAAAATCTTACAAAAACTTCAAACAAAAATCCTAATTTCTTTTTAATTTTTGCCACCTGTACTCCATTTAAACTTTGCATGTTTTCGGCTTTAATTCGTATAACCACCTCCGCCGTTATTCTTGTCAAATCAATTCCAATTACAGGATTGACTTCTCTCGCAGGTGTTATTTGCTAAAAATAATTTGTAGAAACCCGTGCAAGTCTTGGCTACTAACGGGATCTGGCCCGACATATCGCCTGCGGTGGATTATGTGTCCAGGCATTTTGCAAGCATTTAACGGCGAATACTTTCCACATTTTGCAAGAGACCACGCCATGAGGTTTGCGTTTTATGCATTTGCAGAGCAAATACTCATGCATATAACGTACATATGGCGAGATTTATTAGATAATGGCGCTTTACTTTTGCACCATAACTAACTATGGAGTTTCTTTCTTTTTGCGGTTCGTGAACGGTGCGATGTGCGAATGTTGCAATGTTCAAATGATTTAATCGCTGCTGCTGCTGCTGCTGCTGGCAACGCATCGATAATACGGCGCTTAATTAGAAAACTTAAAGTCTCACCTCTCTGTAGCTGTATGTGTGTGTGTGTGTTGTGGAAATCCGTTGAGAATTAATCCAATTTGCTTTGTTTATGTTTTGTTTGTTGATCACAAATATTACTGGAGAGAGAAAGAAACTGTATTAGGATCCCGATTACAAATTGCTTGCAATTTATGTAGCTGTTTTCGTTGCACTTTTCTTTATTGTTTCGCCGTGTTTTGTTTCGTTTTTCTTATTGCGAGAGAGTAATAACAAAAACATGAAATGCTTTGCTTTTTTTTATTTGTAGCTGCTGGCTGCTGGATCTCGGATTGGATCGGATCGGAGCGGCGTACAAGCAGAAATATTGTTCAAAGTCCCAGAGACTCGACTCCAATTGCAAAATCAAATCACTTTCACTGTCAGGAGCAGATCGGTGGGCGGCACCAGCGGCGGGCAAGGGGGCTTTGGTTTTCTTAAGCTTGCAATGGCACTTCCTGCTTGCTTCCCCTCTCCTTCGCACTCGCTGTAATTGGCGCTATGTTTTTAGCCCCAAGTCCTGGCTTTATCGCTTTACCGTTATCTTAATCCTTGTGCGCACACTCACACTGTTCGCGTTCACGCGGCCGCCTAACTGCACTTATTACGAACGCGAGCCGAAGTCGAAGTCGAAGCCGGAGCCGAAAGCTGTGCATGCGCGAACACGACCTTTTCAAGCAAACTGCCGAAGAAGTCTGAACGCTTCGCTCTGCGCAGCCGCAAAAGCTGAGCCCGAGCTTTTTTCCTCCGCTGACTGCGAAGCAGCGCTCCAAAGAGGAACTGGCAAAATCAGCTGTCTGCCCCGTCGATTAGGCAACAACAATAAGTGCACAGACAAGCGTAAATAATACGAGAAAATGAGGGGGTAGGCTGGGAAGGGGGGTAAGCTGCAGTACTGTAACAGTAACAGCCACCGCATTGTACAAATAATACAAATTATTGCCTAATGCCGTGGCAGACGAACGTACACACCGTACAAAAATGCGATATTAATAATATTTAGTCATATGTTTAATCCTAATCGAAGCTAATTGTATAATTACAGGTTAATTTGACTGGAAAACTAATCGGTAATCGTGCATTTTGAGGATTGTATTAAAGAGGATTAAGGAAAATTAATATGGGACTCCATATGCTAAGCTCAAATTAGTGAACGTTTATGTGGGAATGATAATAATTAGCATTTATAATTTCCACTTCCTAGACTCTTTATTTTTATATTTAATTGAATTATATAAAATTTCTTTCAGCGTAATCAGCCTCCACACCCTTTTGTTGCCTGCAATTATGATATAAACTCTTGAGGCATCATTGGCCGCCATGGTCAATAGTAAGCACCATCGTTTTATACCAAAAACAAAACATGACAGACGCCAATTAAACATTTTCAGTTCATATTTTCCCCAATGTCGGACGCCAAGAAAAACAGAACCCGCAATTTACGAGAGCGCCTCGCGCAACATTTAATGCCTTTTGACAGACTGTGACAGGCTGTGACTCCGCAGTGACTCGGCTGTGACAGCTAATTGCAGTTGATTTGATTGAAATGTACATACAGACTCGTCCATCAGCGTGTGCGCCTTGTCCGACTGACACCGACACCGACAACAGTGGCCAATGGCTACCAGGTAAACCCAATTAGGTCCCAACCATAACACAAGGGTGTGCCCTCAAGTCCATGGTCAGAAATAAAAGCTAATGGGATTTCAGAGAACCATGAAAATGTAACAGAAATTTAATGGAAGTTTATATGGATTTATGACCAAAAAGCGTAAAGGAATTTGGTCTGGAATTGTGTGTAAATTATAGGAAAAATTTTAGATAATATTGGGAGGATGTAATGGATTAGTTTACTTATATACAAAATCATGTGTTTGAAGTGAATTAATAATGTGGAAATAATTATTATTCATATTTAATTGGATATTTATTCACAATTTATCATTTAAGCTTTAGAATTTACTTTGTTTCTCTTTAAACTGCAAATATTTTAAAGCATTATCCAAGAAGTTATTAGTCTGTATTCCGAAAATGTAAATAAAAATCTTTAGAATGTATTTTCTAAAATAATTCAATAAGTAAATTTAATGACTATTTATAATTTAATCACCTCTAACCTATTTATTATTGTTACTTAAGGTAAATTTCCCAGAATTTATTATAAGCCGAACCATAGTATTATAAACAAAGATTCCTGTACCATGAAATAAAGTTCAAGACACTTAAACTCCACCGATTTTTAAGATCTTTAAACTGATAACTTATTTAGTGTTTTTTAGGTAATCCCAAGCCCCGTGTTGACAGACCTTTTGCAGCTGCCCACAATTACCGGCCAGCGAGTTCAATAGCTGAAGTCTGACAACTCACTTACGGCCTGAATAGCTCCTCTGTGTTATCTGCTTTTGGCCACTCGAGCGTTCATGCCCGGTACAGTGAATACCAAATACTTAACGATTCAACGTCAAGGCTGGCGGAGGAAGCCTTGATCTTAAAACAGGGTGGCACGGATATACGAGCTCGGGTTTTACCAGCAGTCACAGTCACATCTGCGACGGCTGATGGTACGGTGTCGACTTTTGTGTCGCCAGTGGAGTGGCCTTTGGGCAAACCACGAGATCACAGCATCCGCTGTCGCTGTCGCTGTAGCTGCCGGTGCCGCTTTCAGTTAGATGATTCATCCGGCATCGGCTTTTTTGGCGGATTTCTTCTACTTACTCGAACTTTTGATTGCTGCCCCTTGCTGTTGCTATTTAGCGAAGCTAAAAGTCCGTTTTGCTCTCTATTCGCACACGAATCGAAAGTGAAAGGAGCAGCAGCAGCAGCAACGGCAGCATTTCTTCATCTGTATCTGCAGTTGATGCCGTGTAGCAACTACACAGGAAAGAAAACTAAGCCCAGTAAATTTTGTCTAATAAATATAAAAATAAATTGGTTAATGCTTACAATGAAAACTTACCAAAAGTAATGACGAAGCTTAAATATTTATAACAGGAGGCCAGTGATATGCATCAAATATTACTTATGAATTAAAGCTTAAGTCTAATATTTTTATTCTATAAAATCATTAGGTAAAAGGTAATCAATTTTGTAATAAAATCTTAGAGATATTTTATTTTAGGTTTAAAATCCTAAAAATAACACATATTAATTATATTTTCATTTCCATATCTTTAAAAGTATCTCAACTATAGTTGCTGTGCATTGCGGCTTCGGGGCATGGGCATCGGCAATGGCATTGGGATTGGGATTGGGATTGGGCTGAAGCTGAAGCTGGAGCTGAAGCTGGCGCAGGGAGTTGGAAGTTGGGGGCTTGGGACTGGG
>VNJS01014760.1:0-14346 GCA_008042575.1 Drosophila watanabei
ATTAGGCTTCCCCAATCTCGGCAGTCAATAATAAATAAATAATTGTTTACTGCATTTCGATCTGCGCAATTGGCCTGCCTAATTTCTGTGAAATTTCCATTCAATCAACTCGCCATGAAGCCCATTAAAAAGTCAATCGAACGGAAATGCAGCACATGGCAGATTCTCTCGCGTCTGTAAACCGACCTTGCTCTAGTGCACTTTCTGGCTTTATAATTATATATAGGCATTCGATCTAGAAATAGTGAAATCTGCACTTTGTATAAATGTTGGCAGACATGGCTAAAAGTAGAACATCTTGGGAATTTATGGAGTATAGGATATAAATAGGTTGATTTTTGGGGAATGAATAAATAAAATAAATAAATATGATTTATAAAAAGTATAGTACAGGATATAAATAGGTTTATTTTTAAAGAACAAATAAGTAAAATACATAAATATTATTCATAAACACAAAGTCTTTAAATAAAACATTAAAGAAGTATTAATAAACTGTATAATAATTTAATTACAACTGCCACTGGCACACTAACATAAATTACTAAAGTATTTTTGTCAAGAGAAGGATACGGGCACACTATAAGAAACAGTAACGCTTCTGTTTTTTCATTGTTAAAAAAAGAAATATTTAATTAGACCGAAAAAAAAGCTTTAATTTACCTCAAATGTGACTCTAATTAGACTTAAATATTTACATGTTATAAAAAGTTGTACTTAATTAGTCCGAGAAAAAAGTGTATATTTTATAATTTACCTGAAATGTGATTAGACCTTCTGGATGAGAATTATTTTTTATTAAAACATATTTATTTATTTATTTATTATCATTTCCCCTTCGAACTGCTCATGTAACCAGATTGCTTTGTGCTATTTTTGTCGCCTGTACACATCAACATTTATCAGAGGACCAAGAGTCTAATAATGCTCTGGCCCTGCCTTATGCCAATGAAATAATAAATGAAATAATCCATCTGGTGGCTGCACAAAACCAAGAACAGTGACTGGATAAAAGCCAAAGCCAGAATGACATATGATTTTTACTTGAACAAACAAGCAAAGTCAAAGATTTAGGAATAAAATGTAAGAGATATATAAATATAAAATAAATATAAAATAAATGCAAAATAAATATAAAACAAATATATAATGAAATATAAAATAAATACATGATGAAATATAAATATAAAATAAAATATTTTCATGTTAACTTTGATGAGGAAAAATATATTAAATTATTTTTTCTTTGAACAAACAAGCAAAGTAAACAATTGGGGAATAAAATGTAAGAATTATGATATATAAAATAAATATATGATGAAATATAAAACGTAAATATAAAATAAAATATTTTAATTTGAATTTTGATCAAGAAAAAATATATAAAATGATTTTTACCTAAACAAACAATTAAAGTAAAAAGTTTAAGAATAAAATGTAAGAGATATATAAATAGAAAATAAATATATGATGAAATATGAAATATAAATATAATATAAAATATTTTCATTTGAATTTTAAACAAGAAAAATATATAATATGATTTTTACTTCAACAAATAATCAAAGTAAAAAAAATGAGAATAAAATGTAAGAGATATGAAGTATGGAATATAAATTTAAAATAAACTATTTTCATTTTACTTATGACCAAGAAAGAGTATACAAATTTAAAGCTTGAAGTATAATTTATTTAAGGAGAAATTTTTTGTTATTTCCACACTGCTGCTCCTATTTTTATAACCTCCACTGTCCATACTGACATATGGACCCTGTTTGTCTGGGCTTACTATACATGTATGAAATCTGATATTGATTTAGAGCCGGGGGTTCGATTCGTTTCCGCGAATAGCATCGCACAATGCCAATGACAGGGCACTGTCAAGTGAGTGCTTCGATTCCATCTATTACCATGCCAAACGTCATTACCGTACTTGCCAGCGAATCCGATTGCGATTCAGCCGAGTCCTAAGTCCTGAGTCCCGAGTCCCGTGTCCTGTGTTTCCAGTTCAGAGTCCCCTGCCATTCGAGTCCTGGAGCATGCTAATTGTTTGCAATTATGCTTTGAGCCGCAGCTTCACTTTGTAATGGAAACGGAACTCGAATCAGTAGCTCGGCCACTTGAATGCATTAAAATGATGAAATGCGTTCGCTTTTCAATGGGGGATTAGGTGAACCGCAGGAAATTCATGTTTAATTGAAATGCCATAAGATTTTCCCGCCGTATTTAGATAATTGGAAAACCGCAGGAGAGAGCGCGCCATGCAATTAATTGTAATTTACAGAATTGTGGAAATTCAGGAGCAAATTGAGTGGTAATGACACTAAGAAAAAGGTTTTTATTGAAAGCATAAAATAATATCTATAATTTTAAAAAATATTGGAATTTAAAGGGAAAAATAGTAAAGAGTAAACTAGTAAAAAATTGGGATATAATAATACAATTTTTTCTACTAAAAACCTCCATTAAAGAATTAAAATAAATCTCTTTCTGCTCTTTACTGAAATATTCATCAATTAACTGCAATATCCTAATGCTATAAATGTATTTATTTGTATTATAAAATACTCCTCCTTTCCCATTCATCATTTGAAAACATTTTCCTTTAAATTTTCCCATTCAAAATACAAATAAAACATTTTTATTTCCCTATAATATATATATATATATTTCCCATTGATCTTTTACCGCTCGAAATGACACAACTTAATGTGTTGATTTTTGCTTCTTAAATGAGAGCTTATAACAATTAAATTGAACAGCACGCGGCCTTTATTATTATGAGAACCCTTTGAAATGATTATGGCAAGTCGCTCTGTTTATTTTCTAAATATATTTTTTTTATTTGTGCAAAATGTTTATTTGCCACGCGCTGGGGGCAGAGGCCGACATTTACCTTTCGCCCGGCAATGGCAATATTTAAATTAATTGCTAATAAACCGTCATCGAATGTTTACACTTCCGACAGTCCGTCAGGGAGCCTCGGGCTCCGTGTGTGTTTTAATTTTATAATTTCAGTTCCCTTTGTTTATATCTCCATTGCCATTGACTTGAACAAATCACTTTTACTCAGGTGAAAGGCAGAAGCGGCAGCAGCTGTGTTATTTTACCGTCCAATGCGATGTGGTGGAATTTATGTTTTATGCACAAAAATATACACACACGCACACCACTGCCGCTGGAAGTAAATAAACAAGAGGCTAGCTTGCAGCTTCATTTGTTTTTGCCAAAAAAAAAATAGTAGCACAAATAACAACTTAAGCGATAAAGTGCTGCTAAAAGCTATTAACTATGATGTCAGAGAGCCAGATGTACCACCGATCGCATCTGTTTTGGGGTAGTGAGAAAAAATTAGGATTAATTTAAATAATATTTTAGTTAAATTAAAAATTCAAAAGAGAATATAGGAAATTTAAAAAATGTTAAATATAATTTTAAACAAATTATCTTGGGTTTCAGTCTTGAGTGATAATTAGGATTAATTTAAATACAATTTTATTAGAATAAAGAAATGGAAAAATAATAGAGAAAATGTTAATAATTGTAATATAATTTTGAAAAATTTATTTGTTAGTTAGAATTTATTTAAATACAATTTTAGTTGAATTAAAATATGAAAAAAAGATTAAAGGAAATTTAAAAAATGTTAAATATAATTTTAACCAAATAATTTTGGGTTACTATCTTGATAAATAATTAGTATTAATTTAAATACAATTTTAATTATATTAAAAAATGGGAAATTATTAAAGAAAATTATAAATATAATTTTTAATCATTTAATTGAACAAAAATATATAAATTGAGATTTTTTATAAACCTTTTAGGAGGAGTAATATTACCAGAAACTTAGCATCTCAATTTTTAAACTTATTTATCATTATTAAGATTTAACTTTTTAAACCTTTTTAGTATTGTTTTAATTATTTAAAAATATTTAAAAAAATATATAGCTTTATTATACCAAGTAATAATTTTATGTTGACAATGTAAAATTTACTTATTAATCAAGTTTTCGAATGAATTCTAATGAAATAATTCTAATGAAATAATAAAAATAAAATTAAGTATCAATAAAATATTATTATTATATTATATTATTATTATATTATTATAATTTTCATATTATTTTAAAGATTGCCTATAATTTTTTATATTTTCTCTCAGTGCCCTGTTGCTATGAGAATTCTATCTCCTCCATTCCATAAGACATTCCTAAAGGATCGTAACTGGGTCGAAACTTGAACTTGGCAAGGGAATTGTGTATTTTTTATATTTTTGGATATTCAATCATAAAATTAACTTACACACATGTGTGTGCTTGAGTGTAATTTTATGGCAATTGTTATTTAAACAAAAGATTAATTACAATATGCGTGAAGGTGCTTCAGGTGCCTAATGTGGCAATAACCTCTAAAGAGTTTCAATGGGGAATAATAAATAATAAAATTAATAATAAAAATGGTAATACAATCATAAAATTATTCAACAAATCAATAAGCAAACTTTAAAGATAAAAAGAAATTCATTTGTTATATTTATTTTTAAGCTTTCAAAACTTTATCCTACGAACTTCCTGCACCTTTCCAACCAATTTAAATCCAGCCTCATCTTAATTACCGACTGAAAATATTCATATTTTCGCACCTTGATATTTTTTGCACAGTTGGCCAAAGGAATGCGGTTAGAATCGTGGCATCCCTGAGGCATTTTGAGGCTTTGTGCCACACACAAAGCCTCATAGAAATGCAATTCAAGGCAGAGGCACACACACACAGGACAGACAACAATTATTCTTATTCTCATGGCAAATGTGGGCGGAGCTCATGGGAAACGCTCTTGGGAAATGGAAATGGAAATAGAAATGGAAATGGTGGAAAAACAAAGCGGAAGGCTGCCTCTTGCCGGGCATTATAAAGTTTTAACCGGAAAATGAATATTTTAATTTGAAGAGTGCAGGAAGGAAAATTAAGTTGGGATTTATTTTTAGTATTATTAAAAATATTTTATAAAATTATTTAAATAGAAAATTGAGAGTAGAAGTCGTGGCTTTTTTATAAGTAAACTTTTTTAGATGCTTGAATAATTTTAAAATTTATAAAGTATTCAGTTTTATCTGTTTAAAAAAGACGTTTAATTTTTCTGATCTTGAAATGCAACATTTGTCAAAAGCTTTAGCCAAAATTCGGTGTCGTAGCAAATTCTCAGCGTTATAACTCACTTTGTTCACATATTTTCCTGTGTTTCCTCAGACCAGAGTCAATATAATCAAAGTTATAATGTGGAGTTTCAGGCGTGGTCTTGCCACAGCGGCTGCTGGAAAACTTCGGCTACCAAGATTGATTTATTCTCCACATCCTTCAACAGACTGCTGGTCACCGTTTGCTGAATCCAAGAAGGACTTTCCAGCAAAAAATTCGCATCCCAACTACTGGAACCTGATCGAGGACCCAGAACTCTCCAAGCTCATAAAGCTTTATGATGAGAACTGCAGATGTAAGAAGGAACGCAAGACCTCCGTTGGAAATTTAAAAAAGGATCACAAGAAAAGCAAATCAATTCTCTCTCAGTTTCAGTATCGTAACAGCATCGAGGAGACGCAGAAAACAAGTTCAAATAAATCCAAACCACATCATAACATCATCGAGGATAAAAGATCCTCTCTCGAAAAATCACCACCAATGTCCGCAAGAAACAGTTTAAATAAATCTAAACTGGATATCAAGGATACAAGTTCTCCTGATTTAAGGAAATCATTACCAGTCAATCGATACAGTGTAAATAAATCACAGCCAGAACCTATCGAGAAAATAAGTAATCCTGTGGCAAGGAAATTGTCCAATCGAAACAGTTTAAATAAATATGAGCAAGACACTATCGAGGAGATATTTTATCCTGTATCATCATCATCATCGTCCGATATAGACAATACGAATAAATATAAGCCAGTCATTATCAAGGAGATAAGTTCTGCGCACAATAAACCCAAAAAAATCAACTTGAGTAAGTTTAAGATGTACAGCAAGGAGGAGATAACTTCAAATTTGTCTAAGCATCATCACAGCATCAACGAGGCGATAAGTCACTCGGGTTCCAGTCAAAAAAAGTTGAAAAAATCGAAGGTAGACAGCATCGAAGAGACAAGCTCTCCTGTGTTCAAGGAATCATCAAAGTCCAAGCGAAAAAAATCAAAAAGAAAACCTAAGAGAGAACCTGAGTCCAGGAAATCATCAAAGCGAAAAAGTGGAAATGAATTAAAGCAAGATCTTATTGAGGAAATAAGTTCAGTTCATCGAAAATCTCAAAATAAATTAAAACAAGAACTTAGCGAGGAGATAATTCCTGAAGGACGTAGCTCCAGGATATCATCATCGTCCAATCGAAACAGTGAAAGTAAAATAAAGCAAGATCTTATTCCAGAGACAAGTTCAGGAGGAGATGGGTCCAGGCTATCATCGATACAAGGTGAAAATAAACCAAAGCAAGACCCTACCGAGGAGACAAAGCCAGGAGGAGATGGGTCCAAGAAAGCATCATCATCGTCCGAACAAAAATATTTAAATAAACTAATGCAAGACCTTATCGAAAGGAAATGTTCCGGAAAACCCTCATCGTCCTATAGAAAACAAGAAACTAAATTAAAGCAAGACCCCATCGAGAACACAAGTTCCCTTGAGTTCAAGAAATTCTCAACTTCCGATCGAAGATCCTCAGAAAGAAAATCGCAGTGCAAGGAAACAAGTTCCCCCGGATCGCCCGACTTGGGTGTCTATATCCAATACAAAAAGGTAAACTTCTCTTCCGAGAACATTCGTCGAATGTCCAAACGGAGGCGCTCTACGACTGTACTCAAATCTAGAAAAAGCAAGGAATCGAATAGTTCACAAAATAATTTAACATCCGATTCAACAGCAAGTCACGACAGGAAGTCCTCGAAAGACCGCAAGGCTCGCAAATCGAGGCAATCAATGAAGCAAGGAAGCAGTTTTGATCGAAAAGTCAAGTTCAAGGATTCACGTTCAATTTTATCCCGAAATAGTTCCCATCAGAAGGCCAGGCATGATCCCGATGAGACAAAGCCACCAAAAGCCAAGCCAGGAAAGCCCACCGAGGTAACTCCATCAGCACAAAGATCGCTGAGGACCATTCTGTCCATCGATCACTACCTGTCCCAGAATCCCATGTCCGGCAGCAGTCTTCACGATGCCTTCAGCAATTTTAATTTTGAGCCCATTGATTTGTTGCAGCACAAAAAGGATTTTCTGGCTTCGCTTTCCGAGCACCCCATTGAAACCCGAAACTCTTGGCCCAAAATTTGGCCAAAAGTTTTGGAGCAAAGTACAAGGAAAGCCAAGTCGGAGGATCCATCACTGATTAAGAAACGTTTTAAGAGAAGGCTCACTCGAACACACTTTTTACCTATTCAGTGCAAATATCATTCTTTCAATGTGAAAAACTTTCCAATTTGTGGCGTCGCTGTTGAAAAGGATAAAACGGTGGCTTGTCAAACGCGAGATTTACCGGCTGGCAGTGACCTCTGCAATCTCTGTGATCCTTCAAGACGGAAAGAAGAACCTCTGCCGGTGGAGATAAAGCAGCGCCTCGATCGCGAGGTTTTACACCGTTATTACCAGCAAATGTGCCAAAGGGAAAGTAATTCGGTTGAAGTTTCCTCTACCAAAAGAAGTGAGAAACATTCGCAATCGAAGGATAAAAAACCACAAGGATCTAATGCTGCCTGGCATTGCTCCACTTGGGGCAAGATGCGCCGCCAACTGGAGATATGCCAGGCAGCGATAGATCTTTGTGGTCAAGTCATCGAAGCACAACACCGACTTCGCAGGATCAAATCACAAAACACATACTGCAGATCTGTTCCTAGTTACGAAACTGTGATGAGATACATTAGAGCAAGGTCCAAGGTCCTGAAAACATAATAGTAAATGAATGTAATCCTCATTTTTTTTACATTTATTAAACTGAGATATTTTTTAGCAAGGTTTCTTTTTTGTTTGAATTGTCAGGATATCATCTTGAACTTAAGTTCCTGGCTTACTTCTTAGCTTTCTCTCTGAGCTTACTCCTGCTTTTAGAGACCTGAAGATTACTGTTTCTGAAGGTTAAAAAATTATACAATCATAGTTATCCTTACGTCAGAGATTCCTTCAAAAACTTCCACAGAGAATCCCTAGATATTGGCGCTTAATTTCAGATTTACCTCATCAAGTAAGTATTCCAAATTATTTCGTCAAGTATTTGAAAAAACAATACAAAAGCTAGCAAAATCTCATAAAAAATTGTGAGTAACTTTTACTTTTTTTCGCCCAGAAAATGAATGCCTTAAAGAAGAGTCCCGTGCTGAATCGGCAATGTCTGCGCAACAAGATCGAGGAGCTGTCGCCTCTAGTACTCCAGCAGCTAAACTTGGGGCTATTCAACAAGGACACGCTGTTCCGGGCCACATGGAACTACTATGCTAGCGGCTGCCAGGAGCGACTGACGAGCATTCGCAGGCGCATCGAGCAGAACGCCAAGATAGTGGCGCCCTCAACTGGTCCTCCAAGGACACAAATTCACAGGAACTTAAGCCAGATCCTGCCACCCGGCGTGGATTTGGAAGATCACATTTACCACGAGCTTGTGTGCTGTTTCCGTAGCTCAGACGAAGGTCCTGCGAAGGCAAAGAAAGCAAGAAAAGATCTTAGTTCTCCGGAACAATGGATTTTATGGAAACGCGAGGAGCTGGAGGTGCAGCACATGCTAATGCAATCCAAGGACCCCTATCGCGCGGAGGAGTTGACCAGGAAACTGGAAAAGCTTAGAAAGCTGACCAATCGTGATCCTTCAATAATGCTGCCAAGTGAAGCAGAAGTACCCGTAGTATCTTCACCAAAAAAATCAAAAAGACGTCCTTTTAAGGAGTTTGCAAAGCAACAAGCAGTCTTCTCGAAACCAGGACCTTATGTCAACAAATCAGCAGTGGCTACCAAGGAATCCTCCTCGATTGACCTGGAAAGTACAGAAAGTACATCCAGTGACAGAAAATCGGATAAAATATCCAAGAGCTTTGACAAGGATGCGCCAAGGTTGAGGTTTAAGATTGAGAGCCTCTCGGAGGATCTTGAAAAGTACTCAAAAGGAAAATTATTAAACGAAAAGCCAAAGAAATTAAAGTCACGCCTCAGAAAAAGTAAGCGAAAAAATTCTGACCCTCCAATTGATGCTTGGTTCTTCCTGCCTCCTAAAGCCCAAGAAAAATCCATCGAATCAATGTCCTACGAATCAATTCTTAAACAAAAATCCTCAGAAATAATTGAAAATCCAAAGATATTAAGTTTCACCAGGATGTACCCCGAAAATGAACTCTTAAGAAAAAAAAATAAGCAGCAACGAAGAGCACATTCCTTTTTCCTTTCTCGTAAAGGAAAAAAATCAAAGGCTTCCAAATGGATGCTCAAACATAAATCTGCAAAAATGAATAAAAAGCTAAATAAATTCTCAAAAATTCAGCAAGAATCTCCGTTCAATGAAGATAAGTTCGCTAAAGAAATAAATCAGTATGATCCTGCTGATCCCTTTTTCTTTCTTCCTGATAAACTCAAAGAGAAACCCAAAGAACCATCATCTTCCAAATCGACTCTCAAAGCAAAATCTTCAAAACTTTCGCAAACATCTGAGATTATTGAAAAGTCGCATGTGAGAATAAAAATTCATTTACATGAACATCCACACGCAGAGGAAAAACCTGCCCCTCCGCAGGATTATATCGAAGAAAATATGGAAACTCAACGTGTTAAAAAACCAAGAAGATCGTCCATTAAAATGCCCATTCAGAGCTCATCCTCTGAAAAAACTGGCAATGATCCCCAAAGAGTTGCATATATATCTACCCCTCGAAGAAGATCCATGCGTAAGGCCTACTCCTGGCACTCGCAAATCCCGTCTGAGACCTATATTCCATTCAAAAACAAAAGTAAACTCTCTTCTGATCAAGAAGAATTCCCTGTGGTTCCCGGGGATAATCAGGACACGAAGCGCAAGAGCAAATTCCAGTTCGAAATGAAACACATGGAGTACTTCAAGCCTTACGGTCAGTTTAAGATCAAAGGACGAGAGGAGAATCAAGTGAGTCAAGTGCAAATGTTCCCAGAAATTTACTGGGAGACACGAAAATCGACTGTGAAACCCGTTGAAGAATTGGAGCCACCGGAAGTGAGGATTCCCTTTATGGATTCGCATTTTATAATGCAAAAGCAAGGTGAAACCATTTCCATGTCGAATACGAAAACAGCTCCTTCCAGTTTGGGCAGTGACGAGAATCTCAGAGTGTCACAACCCATGATAATTTCCAATATCATAAAAGAATGCATGAAGACCTATGAACCGGATATATGCCTCAGGAACACATTTGCCAACTTTATGAAACACAATATGCTGGATTATCCAGAGATTCCAGAGACTATAAAGAAGGTGGAAAAAGTCAAGAAAATGAAGCGCAAGAAGAAGAAGAAGTTTTCCAGGAAAATCCCAAAGTTGCCTTCGAAACGTGAGATCATTCCCTGCTTCTTGTGCAACTTGGTGCGGCGAAGACAGTCCGAGCTGCGTCCTTACATGAAGAAGATGCAGGAGCAACGCCAGCGCATGGAACTGAAGGCCTACTATATCCAGAAAATGCTCAAGGACCGCCGTTGCCAGGAGCAGGATCCCCAGCAGGTCCTGGCCAAGTGCTACCAAACCCTGAAACTCTGCCAGAAGCTCGTAGAACTAAGGCAACTTCAAAGGTCTCAGGAAAATAAGTCTTGCTTTTTACAGGACTATAATATGAATATATAGTAGTAGTATCTTGCTTTTTACAGGATAATAATATGAATATATAGTAATATTATCCTGGTTTTTTACAGGATAATAATATGAATATATTGTAGAATTATCCTGTTAAAGGCAGGTCATAGACTCACTCGAGTTTTTGAAGCAAAATGTCTGTGAATGTTAGAATTTTATGTCATGATAAATACTTTTAAATAAAAAGGATACATTAAAGATATACTATTTTGAAAGATATATAATTTAAAGTAAAAAAAGAAATATAAATTTTAAAAGACAGAATTTAAAAGGATTGTTAATTGCTCTTATATTAATTTTACTTACAATTTTGCAATAAATCTTCCAAAATGTTAATTATAATTAATCTAATAACCATTAACAGTCCTTTTAAGCTCTTTTCCAGCCTCCTTAAACCACATTTTTCAGCTTTTTATATATTTCTAATTAAACAACCCCATAAAAAACTCAATCCACTAAATAAAACCTGTTTTATTGAAGAGTTATCCCTTAATAAAATCAAAAACCTTTTCCCCATTCCCACTGCAGTGAGTAATAAAAATCAGAATATCCCAAGAAAAACAAGCAAGTGTCCTGGCATTTTGTAAGCAGTTCATTTAGTTGACTTTTACGCGACCCTTGAAGACCCTTAAAGTTTATTAAAAATTAACATTTGCCGGTATAAAAAAAACGCGCTATGACGCCTGCATCCTTTTCCGCAAAATTTATTCTCAACGCCGAGTAAAAATAATAATGTGCCATAAAATTTGTGTTACAGTTTCTTTCTTTTTTTATAAATGTATATGCAGCCGTTGCGCATAAATGTCAATGCCAAAACGCAACTAAAATCTGGCGCTCATCTCCATGGCATCCTCGCATCCTTCGTCCTCCAGCCTCCGCGAGCGGCTCTTCAGCACAAGTGCCGAGGAGAGCAATACCAACAACTACTAAAAACCGAGGGGGAAATAATAAAAATAAAAGAACTATGAAAAAAAAATCCTAGAATAAAAAGTATGAAAAAAAAGGAACTAAAAAGAAAAAAAATCAAAGGGAAAAAGCAACAAAACTCGGTCGATAGTAAAAAAAGGCAAAGTTTTATGTGCAATTTTCGGATGGTATACTGAGGGGACGATTCCCCCAAGTAGTTTCTTCTAGTTTATTAATTTTAATGCTAATTCTCTGGACAGGCAACACGTGCGTCACAAAAATGTGACGCCTGGAATTAGGAATAAAGTTAAATAATGGGAAAAGTGAGTTTTGTTGATTTTATTATACAAAAATATAATTAAAGAAGAGTTGTTTATATATTTAATTTCTTTGAATTTCTTGATGAGTAAAACATATAATAAATTTCATGTATTAATTAAACAATGAATAATGTTCTTAAAGTTCTCTGCATTTTATGGATTATATTAAATACTTTAAAGAGTAAAAAATACAATATTTTTTATGTATTAATTAAACTATGTTTAATGTTTCAATAAATTGTATCTAGAAGGCTAAAAATTCACCTAAAAAACACTGTACATTTTTATAAAGCTTCAAAAACTTACTCCCTCTGTTAAAAAAAAGAATCCACAACTAACTTTAATGATTTAAATCAATTACAACCACTGAAAAAAAGTAAAAACAAAAGTAATAAATCACTCATACGCCCTGTGCGCCCGCCGGACGCCGCGAAGTATGCAACGCGCGAATGCAGCCACGTCCAGGTGTTGATGGTCGTCGGAACAGGTGTCAAGGTGCTAAAATGCGTTGGAGCAGCTGCGGCAGATGCCGCCGGCGGCTGTGGCAGATATTTTAAATGAAAACGGGGGAAAAATCAGGGAAAATAAACGATAAAAGGAAGGAAAAAGAGAAAAGAGAAATGTGCCATGCCATGGACCATGCCTCCCATAATTGGCTGTAAGTGGCTTTACTTTATTAAAGCCAATTAAGCAAAACTTCTGCCAAATGGAATTCCCGCGCCGTTTAACTGCAACCAAAACTCGATTAAAGAATTGAGATAACTAAATGAAAAATACGAATTGCATACAAATATAATTGGAAAATTGTCTGGCAAGTTAACAAGCTTTGCCATCAGCTAATTAAACTTTCCAGATTAAAAACACACAGAAGAAGAACTTCATCTCGGCTCAATCTCGGCGGCAGGAAGGAAGCTGTAGTTTCTTCCTCGAAAGGTTTACACAAGGCTCCCGCTTCCAACTTCCTGCCAAGGCGAAATGTTCTCTCAAGAAGTCGGCTAATTCACGCTTGGCGGAGTGCAAAGGGTTAAAGTTTGGCGCAGTTTTTGGCTAAAAGGATTACACACAAAATTTGGATTTTCGGTGTATGCTGAATAACAGTGGTAATTAGGGGATAAAATTGGTTATTAGAGGAGTTTTTAGCCTGTTTAATTAGGTTTCTTTTAGAGAGAAAATATTATTAATATATAATATTAATATTTTATCTTGTGGCTATTTTCAGGGCTTTAAATACATGTTTAATATTATAAATGAATTATTTATTTCATAAATTCATTTTATATACTTTTAAAATAAATATATGTTTGAATATATATAAATTAAATATTTATTACATTTTTTTTTTTTATTTTAAGTATTAATGTAATATAATTTCCAGAGAAAGTTTCTCTTTTAGAAATACAAAATAATTAAAGTTATTTATTTCTCAAAAAATCAGTTATAGATTTGGTCATTAGAGAATTTTTTATACTATTTAAACTGGTTTCTTTAATAGAGAAAATATTATTAATTTATATATATTATTTTTTAGCTATTTTCATGGCTTTAAATATAAGTTTAAAAATATATAACATATTTTCTTTATTTTAAGCATCAATAAATAATTTCCAGAGAAAGATTTCCTTTTATAAATGCGAAATAAAAAGTGTTTTCATAAAATCATTAAATTAAATATTTTTAACATATTTTTATCATTTTAATTATCAATAAATAACATCCAGAGAAAGTTTCCCTTTTATAAAAACAAAATAAAAAAAGTTTACTTCATAAAATCATCAAATAATACTTAAGAATTTGTATATTTGGCATTTTTTGTTATTAAATAAATTCGTTTTAAATCGCAAATCAATCGAATTCCCTTAATTACCTTTTCCCAAACATTTCACCATCATTAAATCTCTCAAAAAAATTCAATAAAATTAATTTATTATTCGCTACTGCCAAACCCAGGCATCTTTATCGCTATATTTATTCATTATTTCCATGAAAGCTATCAACAATGTTATTTTCATAAGCATTCAACTGAAAATCCTTGTTGTTTTTGCAAAATACACGCATATTTATCTAGGAAATTCAGTGCGCTTCACTACCTACGGATATACGTACACGTGTACGTGTTCCTTTTTACAAAAAATCCAAAAAATTCCACGAATCAAATCCCTTTAATAGCCGAATTCAGATCAGAAATCGCAGCAGCCCGGCAGCACAGACACACACGTTAACATAATTATGGAACACGCACTCGCTGCGGCGAAATCAATCATACGCAGCGTGAGCCGCC
>VNJS01014761.1:0-10052 GCA_008042575.1 Drosophila watanabei
ACAAGAAGAGCGTTGTGTAATTGCTGGTTTGTTTGTTTGTTTATTATTAAACTTGAGTTTAAGCAATAGAATATTCTGAGCGGCGCAATTACACAGCGAAAACAACAGTGGGACAAATATGGATTTTTTGTTTACAAAAAATTTGATAATTGATTAGTTCAGTTTATTGGTGTAAAATTTTTAATTTTTTTAATTGTTTAAATTTTGAGATAATTAATTAAATATTAAATTTTTTCAGTGGTCATAATCTGAAAAATTCGTTATTATAAGGTTGAATATAATTTATTATATAGAAGTAAACATTCAAATTTCACGATTTAAAGCTCCTGTTAAAAAGTAACACTTTGGGACTCGACTCCCTTTAGTTTTCCTTAATTTAAATATTTCACAATCCTTGCAGCTTTTTCAGCAGCATCGCAACCACTGTACCGAAACACAAACACACGCGAGCGGGAAAGCATACACGAGCGGGCTTTCAGCCAATCGGAGAACGAGACGCGGATCATACGATGTTATTGTGACGCCACATCAGCCTTTGGACACCGCACAGAGTTTTCCAGCTACCAGGATGATAACTGTTATTGGTTTTCCGCGAAAAACTGTTGCTTAGTTACTTATCTAGACGGTACTATCACCGAAATTGCACTTTTATCACCTTTTTCTTTGTGGGTTTTGTTCACTTTTGTGTTGATTTATCCATAACTACCGTTAGTGTTGAGCAATCGTTTGTTGCTAGGCCATTGTTATTGTTTAACACTTATTGTTGTCCATGGCTGTTACAACTGCTTATTGGGTAACTTGTGAGAAAACAATAAACAATTGCTGTTGCGGCGACAAAACAAGAACAAATTGTGCTTTTTTTGGAGATGGGTTGACCACTGAATTTAATATCGATACACCGGGTTTTTTCTAGCGATGTTTACGGTATCGATAGATGCGTGTAAAATATTTAAATTGCTTTAATTTGGGGTATTCACAATAAAACAGAACCTGAAGATGTATTAGATTTAAATATGTATTGTTTATTTTCCTTGCGTAGTTTTTGTTTATTTTTAAATTAATTGTCTTGCTCCCTCCTTTGGCAAAAAGCTAATGAAAATTCAATAAATTCTAAATTAATTTTCTTTTCCGTATTTTTATTAGTTTAACTTTATTTTACAATTCAATTTGTTGTAAATGGTTTTTAAAATTATTTTATTTTGTGTAAATATGATTGTATTTTACAGAATAAATAAATAAAAACAATTAACCAGAACTGCATCAATCGATCTATTTCTAACACAAATTGTTATATTTGATTTTGTAAAATAATAAATAAAAATAAGTATTCAGTGTGCTCTAATATTTTTATTAAAATTAAAATCACTTATCTTTGGCTGGCTCTATATAAACTTTTAAATTTACTTTAAATTTGTCAACTAATGTGCACGGCACAATATTGATATATATTAATTTTGAATTTCTCTATAAAATATAAGAACTAAAATCAGGTATTTGTAAGAGAATAATGAAACAAACAAGTGTGGTTTTCGGATACGTTTATTGTTAAATGGTCACTGGGAGGACTGACAAGTTAAGGAAAAACTGAATTAAATTATTTTCTATGGGGGGGAAGTGTGGACAAAGAGACATGTAGGGATCCATTTCCTTTCGTTCGTTCGTTCGTTTCGTTTTTCGTGATGGGGCTTAGACAACGTTGGTGTGCTCGTCGCGATGGAAGATCTTGACGTCCACGAACTTGAAGTTGTGCACATCGAAGTAGTAGTCGTGCTTCACCGGTCGGTTGAAGGGGAAGCCGAAGGGCAGGTTGTCAACATAGCGGGAGCCGTGTCCGACGCCGCAGCTGACCACTGGATCGTAGCCGGTGAACTGGGCCACCGTGGGCTGGTGGTAGGGATAGACCATGTAGAAGAACTGGAACATCTGGCCGCCCTTCTTGCCGCGGGGCAGCATCATCCTGTTGGGCACGCCGCAGTGGGCCTCCGACATGTCGAGCTTGAACTTGTAGTCGCTGTTGGAGGCGTCCATCAGCTTCTGGTAGAGCTCCAGGTAGGTGGTGCGGTCGTTCACCCAGAAGGAGAAGTCACCGCTGGCCCGCTTGATGTGGTTCACGCCGGCCTCCAAGTGAACCTTGAAGTGCTCCAGCTCGAAGAAGTTCTGGTAGTTGTGCTCCAGGGGGATGGAGTGTCCGTGCTCGTCGTGCTTGGGACCAATGAAGACCTTAACAATCGCGTCCTGGGCCTTGTCGGAGGTCACGTCGAGGGTGAACTCGAAGGGCTTGTGGTTGAGTCGGTGCTGGCGGGCCTTGATCACGTAGCTGGCGCCCTTGTAGTGGGAGTTGCGTCCGAAGGTGTACAGCGGATCGGTGGAGCCCTCCACAGCGGGCTCCACATTCACGGCGTTGCTGATGTCCGAATCGAAGTACTCGAAGTAGGTGGTCAGGCTCTCGGGCATGTGCACGGCATCGATGTGGACGCCCTCGAAGGTGTAGTCGTGCTTCTTGTACTCGGGGAAGGTCTCCATCAGATGCCAGTAGTGGCTCACCAGGGTCTTGTACACCTCGTAGAAGATGGGGTCGCGCAGGGAGGTGTCGTAGTGCATGAACAGGCCGGGGAAGCTCTCGTCACCGTGTCCGTAGTGGTGTCCCTCGTTGACGATGTAGCGGTACAGCTTGTCCAGACTACCGTAGAACTTCTTGTCCACACTGTCGGCATTGCCCTGGATGATGTTGCCCAGGACGTTGACGGTCTCCATGTCGAACTTCTCGTTCTTGTGGATCCAGTCCATCACTCGCTGAGTGTACATCTCGACGTGCTCGATGTGCTCGTAGTTGTCGCCGTGGTAGAAGCTGTGGTGGTTCTCGCGGTGCCACTGGGGCACTCCGTAGTAGCTGCGCAGGTTGCTGGCATAGCCGGACTCCGTTGGCACGTACATGTTGAAGGCGGGCACCTCGCCGAGGTCGTGGGAGAGACGCTCCATGTACCAGCGGGCCAGGAGCTGCCAGTGGACGTACAGGTAGAGCTCGCCGCGACGATCCTTGTTCAGGACATGCTCCTCGCCGCCCTTGGTCCAGAAGGGATAGTCCAGGTTGAAGTAGTAGTAGAAGGCATTGAAGCCAACGTCCTCCAGGTAGTAGGCCAGATCGTGGTCGTAGTTCAGGGCACCGTGCACGTTCGAGTAGTTGGCCTTGATCACCACATTGTAGATGTTGTCCATCTGCTTGACATGGTGGAAGCCGTGCATCTTGTAGTGCTCGGCCCACTCCAGGGCCTGGCTGTCGAAGAAGGACCAGGGGTGGATCTCGTAGTGGGCTGGCATGACCACGCCCTGCATATAGTCGCGGAAGAGGGTGGCAATGGTGAAGGCATACACGAACATCTGCTTGTTGACGTGCTGGCGGGCCCAGAAGACGGCGTGCTGGAAGGTCTCCCAGTTCTTGGCGAAGTAGAAGAGACGCACCAGTCCCACGACATACTCCTCGTGCTTCTCGTACATCACCGACCACGGCTGGTCGTCGTGGAAGGGATGGTGCTCCCACAGCTCAAAGAAGTGCTCCAGCATCTCGGGGTGGACATAGTCGCCCTTGTGCTCCCACGGCTTGTACTCCCAGAACGTGGGGGGGTAGTGACCCACGAACACATCATCCTGATACAGATGCTGCGTCACCTCAAACACGAACTTCTGCTTGACCAAAAAGTCCTTGTCGGCCACCTTGGAGTCCAGGTGCTTGGCCTGGACACCGAGAGCAGCAGCCAGCAGAGCCACCGTAACAAATGCGATCGCCGTCAACGACTTCATCATGTCGAATCATACTGCTGCGCTGCTCCCGAGCCGTATTTATACCCCAAACCCAGCCACAGCCCAGCAGCACTCTCGACGGATCGACAGCTCGGAAGATTGGAGTCCGGGCAACGGCCGGTCGCAGCCGCAGCCTTGACACTGCGCCGGATCTGCTCGACCCCAACATTATGAGCGCTCTGGACTGCAGCCAGAATTGCAGGTGATAAGCCCCCGACTAGATGCTGTCCCCATATGCTGCATATAGCTAAAATCATTGTCCAAATTCTTAGAAGACTTTGTCCTCATGATCAGAAAAACAAGACGAGAGTTAGGGAATTTATTGGATTTATTAGAATTCAAGTTGGATTTGTAATGGGCATTTAAGAAATCAACTCTTTATCCAGAAATAATCTAGACAAGAAAAGAAAATATAACGAATCTCTCAGTTACAGAAATATTCCATAAAATAAAACGAACTTAACTTAATTACAAAAATATTCCATTAAACTAAAAGACTTAGAACAGATAGTTGAAATCGAATGTTTGTATACAAATTAATTCTAAAAGTTTCCAGTTACTTCTAAAAATGTTTAATCTAACAACAAAATAAAACCTATCTGCTAATGACAAGCCTTTTTTTTCTAAACTTGCCTTGTAAGCAGTTTGAATTATGATGTAAGTAAGATGACCGATTGAGCACCTGGAAATTGAGGTGTTACTAGGCAGCAACTTGATGCTTATCAGGCTTGCAGTTAGTTGCCTTTGTTTTTGCATCGACGGGTCGCCAGTCGGGCGCAACATTATCAAAACCAAGCTAAAAATATTTAAGAATTGCAAAACATTTACGGCTGGGACAATAAGAAGAACTCAAGTAGACAACAAAGAACAATGGACATGGACCATAGTCGTAGTCTAATCTGGAATATATCGGAATAAGGCAACTACTCTTGCGACTAAATGTTCTTATTAAAGCATTAATTATGTATGCATTAAAATAAATTATTTAGATATCTTAGAGAAATCTTAATATGCACAAGATATATATAAGATATTATTATTGTTATACCCTTGCAGGGTTTTATAATATTAATTGTAAGCCTGCAATGCAGTGAAGAAGTCGTTTCAGAATCTACAAATCATATAAATATATTTTTTAGATTAGAATTAACAGTCTAGTCGGTCTAGTCTTGTTTAAACGAAAAACAATTTTACTCAATTTTTCCGAAATTATTTAAATGGTAATTTTACCATCGTAAAAATTAAAAAATATTTGAAAAAAATATTTAATTTTCAAGTTTTTACATTTTTAAAGCTGATTTATTAACCTAAAATTGTTATTGAAAAGATTTTCGAATTAAAATTTGATGTAAGTGTGTATAACTTTCGGCTTCCCGAAGTCAACTTGCTTTCGTGTTTATTATTATATTATTGTATTACATTATTACGATTTTAGTAATTAAATAATTAAATAATAAATAATATGTAAGAAAGCTTGATTATGAGATACCCAGAATCCAAAGCTTAGTGCTCTGAATAAGACAGAAAGATATGAACCAGGATTTTAAATAAATAAGTTTACATTTACTATTTTATAGCTTTTAGCTCTATTAATAGTAATTAAGTTCTGAAAACATATAACAAATATATAACCCCAACCCACAACCACCTGTTCCAGGGTATAAAAGCAATATATTTGTATATATTTCTGCGTCTTTCACAATGACTTTAAATGTTCTAATACAAAGAGGACTGCACAAAACAAAAGCTTATCAACTTGCGTATTAATTAACCCCTAACTTAGTTCAGGTGTTTCAGTTGCCAAACAATATTGCAAATATATTTATTTGAACTTGAATGAATTATTTTATTAACTTTGTAAACTCAAGCCCAGAGAATCTCCCAATATTGGCCAGTAACGAGCCCCTCACGCAATGCCTTGATTCTTAATTGGGGATTACGACCCTCCAGGGACATGGTTCCACGGGCTATTGTCAGGTCGCTGCCAAAAGAACTGGGTTAGTTGCCTCTGAGGAAATGGTGCCTCCGGTTACGTTCCTGCTCTGCCTCTGGCTTTGGCTCTGCTCCCTGTCCGGGACTTGTTCACTGGCCGGGATTGCCTGTCGTCTGGCTGTGAAGCAAAATGTTCAGATCACCTATTTGTATCGCTGTTCCAGCTGTCCGTCTGCCTTGGATCCCAGTCACTACGCATTGGAGTTGGAGCTGCACCGCTGCGTGGGCAGCCAGCTGCCCGTGGTCACTCGGAATATAGAAAGTCATGAGGTGGAGCCGCGTCGCAATACGGACAGCTTGAGTATCTTTCACATACCAGCTGGCAAAAGGGGGGATTCCCTGGTACGTCGTATCGTGGACATGCTGAATCCTCGTCAGCCGCGGAAGCATCTCCATAAATACCTGTTCATCTGGCCCGATGCTGGGCAGGATCAACTGCTGGATCTCTTCCGCAGTTGCTGGACCAAAAAATTGCTTTATGGACTGGCCATCACCAGCAAGGATACTGGCTTCTATGATTTTGATCCCTTTGCAATTGGCGGTCTCCAGGTGGTGCAGCGAACTGGAGAGGATCTACTCTATCCCGATAAGATGGGAAATTTGCGGGGCTATCCCTTGCGCTTCTCCATGTTCCCGGATCCTCTGATGGCGGTGCCCAGGGATCCCGTGGAGACTGCTGGCTACAGGGCAGTGGATGGAGTGGCCGCTCGGGTGACTGCCCGCATGCTGAATGCCTCGGTAACCTACGTATTGCCAGCGGACAATGAGTCCTACGGGCGCTGCCTGCCCGGTGGCAACTATACGGGAGCGGTCAAGGATTTAGTCAGCGGTCACACCCACTTTGGACCGAACTCTCGCTTCGTGTTGGACTGCATCTGGCCAGAGGTGGAGGTGCTGTATCCGCACACCCGCCGCATCCTGTACCTCGTGGTTCCGGCTTCTGAGATTCAGCCGGAGTACCTGATATTCGTGCACGTCTTCCGGCGATCCGTGTGGCACCTGCTGCTGGTCACCCTTCTGACAGTGGTGCTGATCTTCTGGCTGATGCAGCGCCTTCAGAAGCGAGTGCCCCGTGGGGGCGTCACACAGTTCGAGGCCACCTGGTATGAGATCCTCGAGATGTTCTGCAAGACTCATGTCGGGGAGCCGGCGGAACGGTTTTCCTCGTTCAGCTCGATGCGCGCTTTCCTCATGGGTTGGGTCCTCTTCAGCTACGTCCTCACCACGATCTACTTTGCCAAGCTGGAGTCCGGATTCGTGCGTCCCAGCTATGAGGCGCAGCTGGACCAGCTGGCGGGCCTCGGACAGCTGGACGTCCATATCTACGCGGTGTCCACCATGTACGATGCAGTGCGGGTCACTCTCTCCGAGGACCAGTACCGCCTGCTGGAGAGCCGGAGTCGGAAGCTGCCCCTCGGACTGACCACCTCCTACTACCAGCTGTACATAAGCCGGCGGGACAGACGCTCGGGCTTCATCATGCGCGACTTCCACGCCAGGGACTTCCTGGCCCTCACCTACAATGCCCAGGCGGAGCGGCCGGCCTACCACATTGTCAAGGAGTACCTAAGATCCATGCTGTGCACCTACATCCTGCCCCGCGGATCGCCCTTCTTGCACCGCTTTCAAACGCTGTTTACCGGCTTCCACGAACACGGCTTCTTCGAGCACTGGCGCCAGATGGATCTGCTTTCCCGCGATGGGACATCGCCGGACGCCGAGGAGTTCTACGACGATTTGGGCGACCAGACAGACCTGGATCCAACGGCCTCTGAGCCGGCCGTTCGCCGCAAGAAGCGTGTGGTCCTCACCCTGGACATTTTGCAGGGAGCCTTCTATCTGTGGTCCGTGGGTATTGGCATAAGCTGCGTAGGATTTGCCTTGGAGCAGCTTCATTATTTTTGGAAGCGAAGAAGCTGTCGTGCTTTAGCAGCAAATATGTCTAGCAACTAAGAAAAGCATAATGTTGTAAGCCGCATATTAAAAGATATATATTTTGCCTTCTATCTGTAAAGACATACCTTATTCGCCGATTAATAAAGTAAATATTGCTTTTATTGTTTAAATATAAAACTGTGTAACAACATTTTTAACATATTCAAAAACTTAAAAATCAGCTCCGCCACTCTAGCGATGGACAATCGCATCGATATACGTAAACGATAAGAAATTATGTTAAACACTATCGATAGGCCCCCCTGCAAGCAGCCCTGGGCGCTGGCTGTCAAGTTTCACTTCCGGAGCGAACAAAATAATATCGCTAAGGCAAAGAAAACCCTGCGAGTGGCGAGTGTTTTAAGATCACACTCAAAAACAACATCAGAAGTGGTAGTGGCAGTTGAGAGTGAACGCCACCGACTGCGACCGAGCGCAGCAGACACCCCGAAGAACAGCAGGGAAACGGACAATTTGTTGCGGCACTCGCATCCACACCAACAACACCAGCAGCAGCAACAACAACAGCCTTTTGCTTTTCCCGCTTTTCGTTTTTAACCAACAACTGAGAGTGAGCGATGGCCGATGCTGAGAACAAGCCGCTGGCCGCTGAACAGCAACAGCAGCAGCAGCCGGAGCAGCAGCAGCAGCAGAGTCTGCCGGAGGATCTGGAGCAGGAGGCGCAGGACGAGCAGCAGCTGCAGGGACAGCAGGGCAAGCCCGCTCCGCCGCCGAAGGAAGTCATCGGTAAGCCAGCCAGAGTGTGCAGTGTGCACCCGATCCGAGTCCCAATCCCAATCACAGTCCCCCTTTCATTCATACGCGAACACATGGCGGCGGCTAGTGCTACCAAAATAGCAATGAAAGGAACGAAAAAAAAAGAAGAAACATGCCTGTAAGAGCGTGTGTGTGTGTGTGTGTTTGGGTCTTAAAATATACGCGCGTCGGCCATTTTGTGCGGCAAAAGGCGCATACATATGTATGTATGAGCGAGTGCTCACGCCGCCGGCAAACGAAATGAAAATTCTGCCTTTTGCCGGTCTGGCCTTTTTCCATCACCTACACCCACCCGCTCGGCGGGCGAGCAGTGGCAGCGGCAGTGGCGACGCACCTCCCCCGCCCACACACGGGCTAGAGCAACCCAATTTGTTGGTGCGCGCGCAGCGTGGGTGCGAGCGGGATGGCGCGCCGGCGGTTGTGTGTGTTCATTGTTTTGGTACATTTATTTGTACACACACACTCTCGCATAGCGGCAGCAAGACAGCATGTGCTCGGGCTGTAAGCCGATTTTTAAGGCACACCAACGATCCGATAAGATCCTTGCCTATTTCTATATTAAACCTATAATTTGGTGGCTGAAATAATACTTGTATTTATGTATCAAAGCATAAAATAATATCGGTCGAATTCTAATCGATTTGGAATGTATTGCCGATATTTTAGACCCACAGACAGACGGTGTTTTTTTTTTGTCTAAAATTACAAAAATTAACAAAATACAGCTCTCTCGTTAAGGACTTTAAAAACAAATTGTACACGCCGAGACGGACTAAGCTTCTTTGGGTTTTAATCACATGATCACATGACTTTCAGGGTTGATTTTTTTTACCGGTTTCGATATATCAAAGAGAATATCGATTAATCGCACAAATATCGAACTATTTGATGATTTTAGCAAAAATATCGAATTATTTGATGATTTTATTAAAAATTTCGAAATATTTGATGATTTTAACAAAAATATTGAATTATTTGATGATTTTAGCAAAAATATCGAATTATTTGATGATTTTTAGCAAAAATATCGAATTATTTGATGATTTTAGCAAAAATATAATTTTTTCTGCTTTACCGACTCCCTATTAACACCTTAATCCCTCCCACAAGCCCCCCTAGTTAACATTTCCTTAAAACCAGATTAAAGATAACATTTCACTCTCAACTTCCATTAATTTTTACAGCCACCAAAGTCACCGGCACCGTCAAGTGGTTCAACGTGAAGAGCGGCTACGGCTTCATCAATCGCAACGACACCAAAGAGGACGTCTTCGTGCACCAGAGTGCCATTGCGCGTAACAATCCGAAGAAGGCGGTCCGCTCGGTGGGCGATGGTGAGGTCGTTGAGTTCGACGTTGTCATTGGCGAGAAGGGCAATGAGGCGGCCAATGTGACCGGACCGTCGGGTGAGCCGGTGCGGGGCAGTCAGTTCGCTGCGGACAAGCGCCGAAACTTCCGCCCCTGGATGAAGAAGAACCGGCGCAAGGAGCCCGGCCAGGGAGACGAAGGCGACGAGCTGGCGTCGCCGGTCCAACAGCAGCAGCAACAGC